>JAQIWN010000307.1:0-38046 GCA_034699025.1 Entomobrya cf. arborea Gr-Col-00668
TATCAATGTCTCAAAGTTGTACCCTCCCATGACTCGGTTTCCCATTTTGTTAGCATTTTTCACGCAATCACTTGTGTGGCTGTTTTGCACGCAAAGACTCTCCAGACGGCTAATCTCTGTTGGGCGTTTTTAATTGGAACAACTTTTCATTCGTGTTTCAAAGTTTATGAAATGCTTTTCAACAGTCGGTTTGAAATGGACGAGCCTATACGGGGCTTTCAGCATTGGAGATTATTGCAGTTAGTTTGTGTTTTGATAATGCAACTTCTCGCGGTTATTGTTATTCTTCAGAGGTACTACGACTTGACTGCAAGATTTCAAAAGAGAACGCACAAGTTTGTTACGCAAACTTATGAGGGAAGGCAGCTAAATGACCGTATCATTTACAGAAATGTTTCATCGTTTGTACAACGAAAATATGTGCTTCGGAGTTGCTGTGCCTTGCAAATTTATAATACTGTGCAGAAGATGCAGGTCTACAAGAAAAAGTTGAAGAAAGGAGAACAAGTTGGGGAAGATGTGTTCAATAGAGATATCAGAGCTGCTGTTGTTGCGTTGAAAGGTAATGAAATAAAAGTTTGTAATATGTTTTCTCCTTCATTACCCCCAAAAAATAGCAAACTTCAGATTTCATTTTTGTTTGATGGCATATTCACAGAAGTGGAAGGGTTCAAGGGAATGGATATGATGAAAGAACTGAAGCGGAGACATTATGAAAATATCAAGGAGGAATATGAAATGGGTGACCCTGCAACTCAATTGGATGATACGAATGATGAACGCTTAGAGGAAATATTGGACGAAATTAAGGATGAAGCTTAAGTGTATTTTTGAAGGGTATTTTCTTAGATAATGTTCTTGTATTACAATTTGGGGTAAAATGAGTAAGCAGAAAAAAGTTATCTATTTGCCAATTTTTAATAGGAATTTTACATGTAGGCTGTACTGTTATATAATATGTATTAATTATGAAGGGAATGTTGTGAATTCAGACTGTAATAAACTACTTTCTCTTCTCTGCGATTTGTAGCTATCTAATTTTGTACAGTGTATACCACTTATGAAGCCACACATAATGAAACAACAATTCCAGAAGATGCATTGGCACAGTTTTCCTTTTGGTCGGAAGCAATTTTCATTCATTCATCACACTATTTTAATCTGTTTGCCCTTTCTCTTGGACAAATAATGAAGATAAGAAAGGATTTATATCCCCAAATTAAGCTGCTTCGTATTCTGTGCATCGTGGAATCATGTGTCCGTTTTATGCTTATACTGTTTCGTAACTTTTTACTTCAACATTCTGATAATATTCCACTAACTTACTGGTATTTTAGTCGGAATGAAAGAATTAATTTACGTTTGCGTATTATAATCGTATTTTACTCAAAAAAATAGTGAAATATTATTTGACAAGTTGACAAGTATATACACCACTTTTATGACCTTACCCTTTTATTCTGATGACAGCTCCAGCTCCAACAATGAAGGAACAGGTTAATATTCAGAGTAATTTAATTTCATGGAAGGTAATTACATGCTGGAATAAAACACAATGCGTATCAGTAGTTAAATTTAATGGTTATATTTATATCCGAAAAACCAATATCACCACGCATCAAAAACATGGCACATGATGACTATGCCTTCTATTGTGTTATGGTTTGTGGCTTTATTTTACCAGTTGAATTTATCAATTCAGAAACACTCAACTCAATACATCACACCACACAACATCCTTGAAGTGCCAAAGTAAAGAGGAGAGAAAAGTTTTACACAAAACTAAATGGAGAAAGTTTTGTAAATAGATGTAAATGAAAAACGTTATTTTCTTTATGTTCGTATTAGCAGCCCTGAAATTTCCATTATTCAGTTTAGTTTATTGGATCATTTGTTCATGTCAAACTAACTTTCACAAACAGACTCCCTCAATAACAACGTCAAACAATGATGGTAGATTGAAATGAGCCCCTTAGCACACATTCATTTCATAATAGATCTACAGGCGAGCTCAACCACTAACACCATAAGTGTTTGAATAAGAACAGAAGATAAAGTGCAGGAGACAGGAACGTGAAGCATTATCATAAAGGTCTTAAATGTGAAGTAACTCATTTCTCAGCATAATACCAGGCGCCTTAACCTAACCGTCATATGACCATACATGCTAAAAACAATTTTCTTTATAACTTTAAACACATATTGTTATGTAGGCATGTTATAAACGAAACTCTGTATTGTAATCATCTCATCCAAATAAAAAGTTTTTACATATTGTACATTGTAAACACATTTTGTAAGTATGCATCTACATATTAAGCGCTATGCATACCCTATAATTTGTTGTGATAACAAGTGAACGTTGTTTGCTTTCTCCTTTTCACACTTTTCCACGAACATCTCTTTCGGCCCTGCGTCAGTGGATAAAAAGTTAATCATGTTTGAGTTTCAGATGCAGATGGCTTGTTTTAGTTGGCCAAGTGTTTGTCATATAAAATTATATTTTATTTTACATCTTCCATTATTTTGTCATTCTATGGCATTTGTCGGTATTATATAGTGTAATGAACTGGCAATCATATTTTTTTGGTATAACAATAGGACAATGCTTGCACCAAGTGTCATTCAATTCCGAAAATTGGAAAAAGCTTTAGTTGCTTTGGACCTTGTACTCCAAAACATATATCAAACGTTTGTGAGGCATATGGTGGCTTCTTCCTTTTTATCTGTGCACTCAGCATTGTCACTTTAAACTTTGAAGATGTAGCTTGTGTTTGTGTTCATGAATACAATGGAAGTCCTCAATTGTATCACATTCCTCACAATCAAGTTAAGTCAATGACTGAAGATAATATGTGGTTCGGATAACTGGAGCTGCACTTTTCATTAAGTGACAAGCAGTATGAGCAACAAAAGCTCGATATGTCGTGTCTATTCCTCTCCACATCTTCATGGAGAAGATAATGAAAGTCAGTTTTCACCAACTTTCTCCTCGTCTTTTAATCGCCAGCATCCTACTCATTTGGTTTTAAACAACTTTATCTCTTCTTCAGACGGCACGAAAGCTGTGTCTACTGTGGTTCATCATCATGAAGAAACGAAAGATGGTGATAACAGAAATACACACCCCAACTTTCTCTACGTTTACTTTTTCTTTTCGTATTATCTCTTTCTTACACCTTTTCGACTGAAAAAAGTTGAAACATTGGCTCAAGGCAGTCAATCTCGAAATTTTGTGATACAAGAATATTTACCTCAAAAGGTAAGTACAATTATATCTTAAATATTTTCATCATAATAAGTCAGCTAAAGATGTAGTAATTTGTAATTAATATAAATTACCATTTCAATTAGATAATTTGTGGGATAGCCAATTTGTTTACTCTTGTTCGTTACGGAGTGGAGTTCCGAAGGTGCGTTGAGGACGTGAAACGGGACAATCCTATTTCATTCTTCAAGTTATTTGAAGCATGCTCAAGTCTCGTATTTAAAACAGTAATTTTGCAATGTTTCTGGAGAAATAAGAAACGTTTCTTGGAAGTCGTACATTTCCTTGAGAATTCATTTATTTTGCCATATAATAGGTTTAAGGTAGCAATCATTCATTTACCCATGTTGTTTGTAATTGTTTGTGACATAAGTGAACTAGGTATTTAATTCCATGTATCTTTCAGATCGAGAGCGTTCCTGTGATTTCCAGTATCTGCGGACTTTATGTAATTATTGGCTTTATCAGAATGATCGCAGGCGACGGCTTTCTCCGACCTTCCCACTTAACACCTTCTTGGTGGGGAAGAAGGCTTGTTGCTGAAGCAAGATATGCATTTTTCCTCGCAAATGAAACGAATATTGATTACGCTCCTTCACCGGAAGAAATAAGTTCAGTGGACATACTTCTAGCAATTATCACAGGCTTCACCTTTCAATGTAGATTTATAGCGGGTTACTTTGTGGATGTTGGGATACTTCTGTGTGTACTTTCTCTTTGGGCTCCTGTGACTGGATTTGCAGTAAGCATTCGTAGTCAGCTGAAAGCAAGAGGAAGGGAGGACAACCAATTTTCTGATAACAAAACAAAAGGATCATCGCCTCCATTGCAGCCACCGCCGCTGAGTCATCAAGCTGATCATCTACGGGAGGAGTTAAACAGACAGGAAACTGTAATGACGCAGTACAAAGCTTTGAAAAGATTGACTGAGCTGATCAGTCAATCATGTGGAGCTACTATTCTTCCATTTATTAGTGAAGCTGTGTTTGGATACGCCATATTTTTTGAAGATGTTTTGATAACAAGAAATGTGATCCACAGAATTGTCCTAGTTTGCTTTTATTTTTGCGCAGTTAATATTTTAATTTTTTCTGCAGACGTTTGTCGAAAGGTAATGTAATCATCATATTTTGTTGCTGCATACATACATTACTTACAAAGCAAGTTTTTGCATATTTCTTATATATTTTTTGCACCTAGATGCAATGCATGAAAGCGTGGTTGTGGGATGAAGAAAGATTCTCAACTTTCCCCAACCAGAAACTTATGCTGGTTCTTCATGATTTGTCTACTAATGCTGTCGGGATAACTGCATCGGGAATTTTTACTGTTGATTTTTACCTGGTTGGATCGGTAAGGTTAAACTAAAACTAAAATTACTAAATATTTGATCGTTTTTATATGAAATATTTGACGTTTTGTTTCGATATTCGTTATAGATGATAAGTGTGTTAATTACACTGTTTATCATCAGACTTCAATACCAAACTACTGAAACCTGATTCTCCGTTCCAAAGACTTCACCTTTCAAACTTACTAGACACCAAGCACAGGTAGCGTTTATAAAATAACTATATGACTCGAAAAGAGATTATAATTAACGATTAGTATAACAGAAAACCATGCATGTATGTACTTAATTTAATTGATGAAAGTTTTTACGGGATAAAATAAATTTCCTTTTTAAAAGTTTGCGTCTTGCGTAATCCTTTTGTTAACTGATTAATTGGAAATAAACAAATATTTACCTAAACTAGTTTTATTGTCTTCAAGAAAGGAAAGTTTGTTTTCTGTAGCAGTTTGGATGTGCGTTTAAGTAAAATAAGTATAAAATATGATAGGACCACGTGTCTATTTGACTGTGTGGGTGAAAAAGTAAACACATTTCTAGACAAGTTTTGTAAGAGCTTCATGCTTTGTTTGTTTAAAATTATGAAAGCTATTAATTCTGACAAACAATTTAAACAAGAAAGTCAACTCACAAGCTCATAACCTGAATACACAGGTAAATGATCTTTATCTTTCAATGTCAACTTTTCATAGTAATTACTTTTCTTACGTTTACTCGTTTTTTTCGAAAGCTAGTTTACTATTATTCTCCACAAATATTGTAGAATTGGTATAAAATATGAATAAATTTCGCCAGAGATATGTGAAAGTGTTTTGGAAATATTTAATAAAAAATTAAAGAGCTTCAACTTTCCCTTGATTTCTTAATTCAAATTCACTATGTTCTCCACGTCTCTCTCTGATCCAGATTTAAATAAAAACTCCCAAGAAAATACACTAAAATCAGATGACCAGTATCTTCCCATGAAAAAGAAAAATGGACACACAAATTTCTATTATGTGTACTTTCTTTTCTCTTATTACATTGGATTCATTCCTTTCCGTTTCCGGTTTGACTTTCACCACTCCACCTTTACCATTCACAGTTGGTATCCTCAAAAGGTCAGTCCCAAATCACTAACAACTGATTTCCACCTGCATCAGCTATCATTTTTCTTAATTCTTTTTCTTTCACGATACCCCAAATTACAGATCATTTGTGCTGTGGTGCATGTCACAGTTTTAGTTCGTTATGCTCTGGAAATCAAGAAAGTTCATTACGGTCTAAAGCCATCAGACCCAATCGCCTACTTCGAGTTAATAGAACGAAGTTCCAGTTTTATATGTAAACTTATCGCATTTCATAACTTCTGGAAAAAGAAATATGTTTTCCTAAAAATAATAAATATTCTGGAAACATCTTCATTTCCTCATTACAATCCGTACAAGGTCCGCATCAATATTAATATTATGTCAACACTTTCTGGAAACAAATTATTACATTGTTTCTATTTTTTGCACAGATTCAATCAACGCTTTTCCTAACAGTAATGTGTTCCTTTTACATCATTGTTAGCGTTGTCAGATTACTCTTTGATCCTCAAGTACTAAATTCATACACGCTAGCCAACAACTCTTGGTATCGTGGACTGGTTATCGAGTCAAGATACTCCTATTTAATTTCAAGTGGAGAAGGCCGACAATCTCAGAACATTTCTGCTTCATTTTTTGATAATACAATAGCAGGACTAACAGCCATAAACATCCTGATTCGGATAATGGCTGGATTTTTTCTGGAATTAGGTATGTTGATGAGTGTACTTTCCCTTTGGGCACCATCAGTAGGCTACGTAAACTCTTTGCTTGCCTCAATCGAAACAATGAGATCTGCTGAGTTTTCTGTTGATAAGAAAATTGTAGTCGATGAGAATTCAAAAATTCCGGAATATTTAGTTATTCAGCAATTCAAGCAGCTTAAGAGCCTGTCAGCTTCAATTTGTGAAGCTATTGGAGGATTCCTTATTCCAGCCATATCGGAAGTTGCTTTTGGGTATGCAATCGACTTTGAAGAAATGATTTTAACGGAAAACGCTATTAGACGCTTTACAGACATTTTATTTTATGTTTCTACATCATCAACTCTCGTTTTTGCTGCGGAGACTTGTCGAAAGGTTAGAGTTTAGTTCCTTCACTATTTTCTGAGGCTTTAGAATAATTTGGATCGTTTAATGGTCGTTGAGTAGCACATCAATTTTGTTTCTCCAGATAAGTTGTGTGAAAACTTGGTTTTGCGTGAATGAGAAAGATTTAAAGATATCCCGGAACGAGCTGATGATGATCCTAGATAACATTGCGCACGATGAAATCTGTATAAATGCTGGAGGGCGGGTCACAATTAATTATTCATTCATGGGAACGGTTATTTGCTATTCATACTAAATCATATTTGACTATTATTCTCAATTTTACTTATATACAAGAGGGACATTATATTTTATTTTATTTGCTGTTATTTTTTCAGCTGGTAGTGGTGCTCGTGACATTTTTCATCATTCGACTACAATCCGAGTTATCATCCTCAACTTCATTTTAATTCGCATCAAATGTATTCCTGTCCTGTCTTTAGTTTCTGCATGCTTGCTGCTGATTATTAATGCAGTATGCATTCATAAAATAAATTAAATTAAACATATGAACTTGTCAATGATTTTTTGAGCAATGTAGTAGAAGCAGTTGTAGCAGTAGTAGTACTACAAAAACAAACTTTTAATTTGTAATTATTATATGGACACGAAAAATGGAATAAATTTGGTAAAATAACTATAATGTTCATGCAAAATGCAAAATGCTCATGCAAAATTCAAGTTAAAAATCTTTTTGAGGATGACGCTACTCTAACTCGTCCAGAGAAACCCAAAGCTTCGAATTTTGCATGCATGACCGGGAACCCGAGCATGAGACTAGAGAAGAGATACACAAATTGTGTAACACAATACACAAGCAAGAGATTGTAAACATTGAACATGTGCTGTTTGGTGATGCATCATTCCTTAGAAGCGACATTCTCGGAAAAACATCCTTATTCGTTTGTATTTTCAAAATTAAGTTAATTGTTTTGTGATAAATTAATGATTGGTACTATCCACTGAACATTTCATACATTTTTTTAAAATTTAGTGAAAAGTTTGTGTAATTATTTCAAAAAAAAATAAGAATACTTGGTTCATTGAGCGGCAACTTGTGTTATCTTGTATGACGATTTTGGATTTAATCATTTTTGGAACGTTAAAATAATTAAGGATGAGGTTCGCCCAAATTGTGATGGGCCCTGCGGGCACGGGCAAGGTATTATGATGGTTTTTTAATTGTCGAAAGTTTTAATGAACTTGATAACTTGAATGGTATTTATTTTGTTTGTGTTTTCAGAGTACGTATTGTAGTTTTATGGAGAAACATGCTCAGGTGACGAAAAGAGGAATTAGAATTGTCAACCTTGATCCAGCAGCAGAGAAATTTGATTACGAGCCCTTGGCAGACGTTAGAAATTTGATACAAGTGGAGGATGTGATGGAAGATGAGGAGTTAAAATTGGGTAAGCGTTTAGAGTTTAGACATTGTCTAAGCTTTCCTTCACATGAATGTACACTTGAATGATAATCAGTATTTTGCAGGTTTTAAATTTGGTGTTTTTTTTTGTTGATTTTCAGGACCTAATGGTGCGTTACTGTATAGTATGAAGTAAGTTATTTGCTGAAATATTCAGTTATTTGAATGTACGTAATGCTGAAAGCGAATTAGCTAAATAACAAAGGCTAAACAAATCTTTTAAATTACAGCTATCTTATGGACAATCTGGAATCTTGGCTACTTCCGGAAATAGGAGAAGAATTTGATGGAGACTACCTGATTTTCGATTGTCCAGGACAGATTGAGCTTTACACTCATATGGATCTAATGAAGCGATTTGTCAGCCAATTAGAAAATTGGAACTTTCGAGTATGTGGAATGTTCACTATCGACGCACATTTTCTAACTGACGGATCCAAATTCATCGCAGGATCATTAGTCGCCCTCAGTACTATGATAAATTTGGAAATTCCTCATATGAACATCTTAACTAAAATGGACTTGCTGAGCAAAACGGATAGAAAAAACGTGGAAAGATTCTTGGAACCAGATGCACAAGACCTGCTACAAGAGGAGGCAGAGACACCTTGGAATTCCAAATTTTTAAAACTTTCTGAGGCGCTTGGTAGAGTCCTGGATGATTTTAGTCTTGTGAAATATGTACCTTTGGATATTCGTAAGGCATCCAACATGGAAAACATTTTGTTGATTGCTGATATGGTCATGGGTGTATCAGAGGATGCGGATGTGAAAGTTAAAGATGTTGAAGAGCCGGAAATGGAAGAAGAGAGGAATCTTGATAGAGAAATGAGTGATTTTGTGCAAAGCTTAAATATTTGCCCCAATGAAAGTAACAATGAGTGATTGAAACATTTTTATTACAAATATTTTTATATGCAATTTGTTCATCTTTGTCTTGCTATGTTTTTCCACTTTTACTATATATTTTTGTCTAAAAATAAATTAATTTGAAATGAAACTCGGTTACAATGTCTGGTGAAGAGGTTAAATCACAAAGAAGAAAAACATGTTTCGATTGTAGACATCATTTTTGCTTAAACTAATCATTAATTACCCACCACCACCCAATGGAATGATTAGCCAACTGATCATGAGAGACCATCATCATAAACCAGACTAGAATTAAAGCATTTCTTTGGGGGTGTCTTGACACGTCACATTCAATAGCACTAAGCACAGCACAAGCAATACAAGTACATTTTCAGCTGTCAGATGATCATCTGTGATATTCAGGTGATCCCGTAAACTTGTTCAGTTAATTATTAAGTGCATTGTTCTAAAGTTGGTTATCGAACACACTGCAATTTATAGTCCATATATATTTCATTTTTAAAACGCATATAAATATTATAGTATGATTGAAACCACCGCCCGTCTAACGCAAGGTGTGTACTTGGCTGGTGAAACAGTGGAAGTGGCAATAACGCTACGAAATCCATCACCACCTCCAGACGCCAAATCCCAGTGGAATGATCAGGAAGAAGTATTAGCCTGGGCAAGTGCCCAAATACACTGCCACTGTTGGGTCAATCAAGGCAGAGTAAATATTCCATCGGCGCAGGTACCATTATCTGCCGAGGAACAGGCTGTTACTAATACAAGAACCTCATTTGCACCGTGTCGGGTGGATCCAGAAGGTACCTATGAAGCAGGAAATCCATCCCAAGGAAATACAGGTGGAGGTACAGTTGGGGTCAGTGGACGTGTTGTGAGCTCTACTAAACCAACCATTCTGTTTTGTGACTTGAGGCTATTGCCTGGAGAAAGCAAAACTTGTAAGATAACTCAAATTTAATCAGTTTTAAAATTGAAACAAATTATATTGAAGCCTGAATTTTGATTACTCAATATTTATTCATTCAGTTTGGTATAAAGAAACCATTCCCGTGGAAGGGCCACCCTCTTTCCGTGGACAAGCAGTAAAATACGCCTACAAGCTAACAGTGGGAACTCAGCGGGTTAACTCTGCAATTAAGCTTCTTCGTGTACCCATTAGGGTATTGGTTCTACAAGGTAACGTATAACAAAATAAAATGGGTTGAAATTTAAAATTCTTATTTAAAACTTCCGAATGATAAACCAATTTTATTCCATTTTTTCTGTAGAATTTACGGATTCTGCCATCATCAACGGAAGTGAGGACTTGACTCCTTCAAATCCATTCCTGTCTGATAAGGAAAAAGAAACTCCGCTTGACTCAGCGTTGCAGGTGCTTCAGGTCGTGACATCCCAGCGAAACCAAAAATTTTACAACATTACAAACAGTCGAGGTCATGTGGTGCGGTTTTGTATATTTAAGCAAGCCTATAAATTAGGTGAGGATATTGTGGGATCTCTGGACTTCAGTGAATCTAGTGTCCCATGTATTCAATATGCTGTTACGCTGCAAAGTGTGGAAGAAATTAGTCCAGAATGTAGGAAGGTTGAAAATCAACGACCTACAATTACCTCATTGTCAAAATTCCATGAAATGTGTATCGGATTCCAACAGTCTCATTTCATTCTTCCAGTACCACTGCATATAACACCTAGTTTTTACACGGATTTGGTAAATTTAAAGTGGCGACTACATTTTGAATTTGTGACAAGTATACATGACAGTAAAACAAGTGGGCTTAAGCCGTCAGAACAGCCGGGACATGATGATCTTGATGGGAAAGTTTGGCAGGCACCTAGCTCTATTGATATTGAAACTATGGTGTGGGATCTCCCGATAAAATTATATCCTAATCTTCCATCGTATTTGTCACAGGGCTTGCAAATGCAAACAGAATTTCACATGCGAATAAATAACACGACTGCTGGAATGTCTTAAAAATTATTTAAACACCTTAATTTATGTCTATAGATTTAATTTAAAATACTGATTTATTTGGTTTTAATACTGTATTTATAAGTACTGTTGCAAGACAAATTTGATTATAATATTTGATTTCATACCCAGCTCATTTTTCGAAATAAAATGTACGTAGAACTACTATGTAAAGTAAATATTTTTTAGTCTCTTTTTTATTTAATATTACTTCGTGGCGAAATGAACGAATGCTTGATGGTAGCGAACCTGGGACGCTAATGTATTATTAATTTTTCAAAAAATCATGCCAAAAGCCACGATATAAATTCACGGTTTTTCATGAAAATCTCATCTTCAAAGAAAGAAGCAAATGTACAGAAGAAACCAAGTTTGAGAGCTCTCTAAATAGAAGGGTTTCATAAAGAACAGCTATACACAATATACGATTTAAACAAACTTTAAATTCATCATATATTTATATTATACTTTTTGAGTTCACAAACGAGATATCACAGCATGCTTTTATACTAACTAAATTCATAGCTTTAAATTTGTGAAATGAACAGAACTGTATTAACTTCTCATACCCATGAATTCCACCCACAAAATATGCGGCTCAAAACGTTTTTGTCAGTGGCGAGATCAAGAAGTATATCAACATACTCTTCACTTGTTGTGTCATTTTTCTCTTTGAATATTCTCCCATCCTCTGCAATTTTACAGTATATTGCAGGCACATCTTTTTTACTGTGCATTTTTAGTTCTTTAACCAGTAAATTTGTCGGATTATGACATCCAAGCTTATTTTTCAGAATCTCAAACGGAAAGTCTAAATTGGCAATGCTTTCACTTTCATTCTCCAATCGATCCTCCGTCATTTCATGCTCATCCGTTACTTCATCTTGGGTTTTGGATTTGGATCTCTGTCTTAATTTTAACCAGTCCATAGTTGGCTCTTGAATAAATACATCAGCAATAGTAAGTATTACATCCGAAGAGTTCGTCAAACAATTCCAACTTTGGATGCAAGACTCCCGGAAAAGACCTACAATTCGAATTCAGAATATTGTTAATTAAAAATATACCAAATACCATAATATTATAAAGCATTTAAATCATATAGTACCTTTATAGCTGTACGGCAACATTAAGTGCTGCACCTGCGGTGTCAAACGAAAAGGTACCAGTTCTGGAATAGGAATGACATAATTTGAGGTTCCAAAGGCTCTTCCAAAGTCAATCCCGACCAAGTTCCCAGTTCTCATTGACAGAAGACAATTTTCAAGATGACGATCACCTATTCCAAGAAGCCAGTGCACCATGCACATAGCTCCATACGATGTTATCATACTTTGACGGATAGAAAAATATTCTTGCAGGTTGGCTGATCGTTTCCGGATTTGATCTCTGTTAAAAATTATAGAAATGGCTTACAATTTAAAATCGCTTGTTCCATGAGTACAAAGTACATACAATAATGTACTACTCACCGCAACAAGTATTTTGGAAGTTGTCCAACCATGTTATCATAAGCTTTCACAAATTGATCACGGGGAACGGTTTTAGCGGCAATCCTGTAGTGATCGTACGACTGAGCAGATGGACGTTCTGAAGTACAGGCATCTTTAATCCATTTATCATATGACTTGGTTAGCGATAAACGTTTATTGGCAAGCTCAGGTGTATCAAAAATAACTTCTCTCAACGACATCACATTTTCAATCATCTCAATTACTCCAAAATCCTCAGTGATGGGAATGCACTGAAAATGAAAATTACAAGTTATATTTATTCATTATGTATGTATAGTTTGCTTGCTCCACAGGGTTACAAATATTTTTATTTGAGTTATCTTACTGCATATGTTTCTAGACTCAAACTCTTCTTCCTCAATGAGACGTCTTTCTGAAAAAGAACGTTCGACATTTTGAATAGCTGTTGAATTCTACGATCTTGACGCAGGTCGTCTCCCAGTTTCGCGAGAAAATTACGTCGTCTTCCATCATTATTCAGAATTGTTAGTCTGATTGGACGTGTCAAGGAATCATACACCAGAACCTGATAAAGCGAAAAGTAGATGAAATAACTTACAATACAGCTTTCATCAATTTCAAATAAACAGTTTGACAAAGCTTTACCGTAGGATGAAACGAAACAATCAATGGATGCTCGTTGATTTTTGGCCTATTGAAATCTCCATACAAGCCTGGGCTTTCAACAGATTCTTGGTCCAAGAAGTGAAAATTCGACAAGAATGGAGATAATTTCTCCAGTTGTATGATTTTTTCACGTCCTAAAATTCATGTCATTTAAAATAAGCCATTTTAACAAATTCGTAAATATGTAAACCGTACAAGCATTAACATGTTCCCTGACATTCTCACCTCTTCTCCTTGCATGGGACGCAGCAACTTTCTTCATTTCTTCTTTGCAAGATTCCCAAGATTGACTGGAAAGCTCATTTTGCGACCCTGCAGAATCGCTACTTTGACTGGATTTTTGTCCTTCAGAAAGAAGCCCATTTACGATTTCAAACATCTACAAAGTTGGTACAAAAGTGATTAACAAATCGTGATGATATAATACCTTCATTGAGAACTAATTCAAAAGCTGTACGTGTAATTTACCTCGGTGGCATATTCCGTATGATATTCGCCGTAAAGCTTGTCAGCACCGTTAATGATTTCTTGCAAGGTGTCTTGAAATTTTTTCAACATCCTCATGCGTTTCCTTTGGTCTTTTTCATACAAAATATCTGACACAGTTTTTTCGTGTAATTTAAACGGAAGTACTACTGCCTTGAGAGCATTCCCAAACAATTTGTATTTTCTAAAGAAAAAAGAAAAAAAATACTATGCAAATCTATTAAACAAGCAGAGACACGTCAATTATATTATTTAGCGCACTCATCAAAATATTCTGGGTACTGCAACATGAAAGCGTGCGGAAATTCTTTCACAAGCCGGGCGATCAAATTACTGAAGGGGCTATGTTCTTGTGTGCTCTTGTGCGCAGTCACCATTTGGTCAATCCAGGGCAGAAAGAGAAATGACGGAACGTTTCGTACCTGTTACAAGTGAAATAATTTAGTAATACTATTTTTACTGAGACCACTCAAATAACCTTACCATATCGTCGAAAGCTGTGTTTAGCTCAGGAAACTTTTTCAGCAAAGAGAAAATGTTGGATAGTGACAGCATTTCGTCAGCATCTCCTTGTTCAGAGCATCCTCGTAAAAGACAGCATAACATTTTCTCTCTAACGCCATATTCGGCATTAGAAAATGTATCTGTAAGTTTCTTGAACAGATAAAATAGCTGTCTATACAAGGAAGAGTTTTGCGAAGAAGTGTCTATTTCGATACTCGAAGGAATGAAGGACTCTGCCATTTTTGACAAACACGATGATAATGTCTCGCTGCAAAATAAAAGGTGTCAACTTAAGCATGATGTGATAGAAATGCGTATAATACATCGTTATATTACGAAAAATTCAACTAGATTACCTAGAAGCATCAACACCAAAAGTCCTGAGAATGGCAGCGCAACTCGCTGTTTTCACTCTTCCCTCTCCTGCACTTTCCGCCAAGCAAAGCAGTAGATCAACTTTAATGGAAGCAACATTGCCTGTGTCAACTTTATCTGTTAAAACCAAACGATTAATTTTCACATATGCTCAGTTTCATTTCAAGAATCACAGGTTTTGAATATGAGTTTTACCTAATTTCTTCCATACACTACACCATCTTTTGCACCAATCTTCTGGAGGAAGTATTCTGACGAATGATGTAAGAACTACTGCCATCGACTTTCGGAACTCAATCGGCCGGATATCGTCTAGCCCAGTCTCTTTTATTCTTGCCAAACTAGCCTGCGCTATGCAAAAGTTTTTATGGAAAGCGCCTACGTTTGCAAGCCACAATTCTTGATCCACTCTTTGTTCTTGGATCTGAAGTAGCATCTCATCTTTAGCTCCTAGATCTTGTAAGGTTATCCCAATTTTGGAAATAAAGTTATCCCTTAAAATAAAAAATATAAAGTGAATAAATTATGTTTACATATGAAATATTTTCAAAAAATTATTATGTGGAATCAAGAATACCTGTGAGAAGATACCAAATTGCTGCCTATCAGATCCATCGGTTGATGCATTAAATACTTATTCCAATTTCGCAATAAATGGTGGGTTGGTACTTCAAGGGCTGCATAACTTTGACCGTGCTTCCTCCACTTGAAATAATCATGAAGAACGGAAGACTGCTGCAGTGAAACAACAATTTCTCTCTGTATTTTCAGTGGCAAAGAATCCATATTTCTGACTCGCCGCAAAATGGTTTCATATCCTCTTTCAAGCATCAAATTTGCCTGAGCAGCATATTCTTCTTCGTTCGCCAATAATAACCACGCCCCAATATCAAAGGGATAAGCAGTCTGTAAAACATAATTTTACGCTCAAAATAAGTTCATGTTTTATTATAATTTATCTGAGTTTGCTACAAAATGAGAAGAAAACACACAGACAAGAAGTTCGTCCCTTCTTCAGTTTTCAAACTGGTTTCAATGAAGTCATCGAATACGGTGATTTCTGGAATTTTCTCGTCCCCATAATGGCGCAAAATTAACTGCATTCCGGAGACCATCTGCTTGGGAATGAAACGCTCTCCGATTCTGCATAAAAATAATTACTGATTGATTCCAAAAATAGTTTACACCACACACCTCCACAGATTAGTGCATTATTCTAAGACTTACTCTCGATTATGGAAAATGTCATCACACGTAAATGGGCTGAATTTAGTGGTAACTTTAAACAATTCGTCCCATTTCCCTAAGCTTGCTAAACACTGAAATCAAATAGTTTTAATTAGAAATATGGCAAACAATGAAAACTTGAAAACTTAATAAGTATTTCTTTGATTGCATTCAACTTACATTCATTAATGAATCCTCCAAGAACATTTTTCCAGTTGTACTGATAATGTCCTCTCCGCTTTCATCCAAAACAACATCATAAGCTTCAAGAGCTCTCTCCAAATATCCCGTTCCTTCCAGATGTAATGCTTCACCAATATTTTCATATATACTTTTTCGTAATTCATTCTTAGCTGCATGCTCCAAATGTGAGAAAATGTTCCGAAGAACATCATATTCCTCAATATCTTTGTACATTTCTGCCAGACCAAGCCATAAATCTTCTTCATATTGAGTCGGGATGGCAGGGCGTGCTCGTTTAGAAGAAGGATTTTCAGCATCACCTTCATTTAAATCTCCTTCCAATTTGAGTATTCCCAACTTTTGAAGATTGCAGGGTTTGCAAACATCTAGAGTAACGGATGTGGGGAGACTAATATTATTTGATATAGCCAGCTCAATGATTAAATTTGAAAGAGGAATATCTGGAGTGCCAATGCTGATAATATTCCGGAAAACACGATCAAATATATCCTTTGCTTTGGATAAAAGCTTTCTGCATTTCTTAGCTTCATGCTGTATCTCTTGCATCATGCCCTGAAACAGAAGAGCTAGAAACTGCCGTGCCACATTTTCATCCTGTTTTGCCAACTTTAATAGTGTATTTAGAAAGTCAGAGTTCGAAATAAGGATATCAGGCAGCTCCCCAATCCTATAAGACCTCACTGTTTTCACACCGGAAACCCTTGACCGTTGCAAATCCCTGGCTTCCTCCACTTTCTCCGTTCGTCTTTCCGAGACCCTGTGTTCATAAAATGTAGCCTCTTTCCGAGCATAAAACTTCTTTCTCAACTTCAAAATGGGATTTTCTAGTGAACTTGGACTTTCTCTTTGATTATCATTCGCATTACTAGAAGAACCATTACTGGATTTTTCAAAATCAAAGCTATCGTAATCCACCTCCATTCTCTGAACTCCCATCGAATCGCCAGACATCTGTTGTTGTGTTGGAGTAAATTGCAAATTCGCCAGCGTTGCTCGAAGCACATTCATTCCAAATTTGCCTACACTTCTCCTTTGACTAAACAGTGAGGACTGTATTGCTCTGGGAAGAGTACTGAAATTTTGTACTGAAGACAATGATTCAGCGAACAAAGGCTGGAATGTGGAGTGACGCAATCTCCACGAAGTGTCCAGTTGAAATGGTACAAACTGAATGTTTTCCAAGGGTTCCTGGAAAATATTCTTCGAATAGTCCGGTGAAAGGCTACATCTTTGAAGCATAAGCCCAATCAAAACATTTAAAGGATGCTCCTCGTGTCCAATCAGGTCGAAAATTTCAAGCATCAATTCAGCCGACTGGTTCCATTCGTACAACATTTTACTCCAAAAGAGATTTACTGCCTGATGCACTTCCTCATTTTCATCTGAATACATTCGCACAAAAATCTTCAGGAATGACTGTTTCACACCTGCGTCTATTGGTAGATCAGTTTGCACCACATGGTCAAGGAGTCGATCGTATAACTTTGTTAGACAAGTTGCGAATTTGGTTCTGATTTTGCTGTCACTAAATTTCTCAGCCCTTATTAGCCAATCAACAACTTTTAAAATTTTTAACACTTGTCCACAGTGTTGAATCAGTAATTCAAATATATCAAGACCAGCAATCAATTCATTGTCTGTTTTACATGGCTGTTGTAATAGACCTCTGCCATCAATATCCGTGAAAAAATTGTCTGCACAGTTGCTTGAAGAAGGAGTGATTATGATGCTTGAATCCAGTTCAGCTAATTGTTGTTTGAGTAAAAGTGGCAACAACGACAGCAGCTCTGGACGCACTTTGGGAAACTGACAGAGTTCCATGATTGCTTCTCTTACGCGAGTCATTATTTCAGGAAAGTGGCTTTGGACGGAAATTAAATTTTCAACAAAAATAGATGGCTTTGTTCTCGACATATTTACCAGTTTTGTGGTCACAGTAGATGTCATTTCAGCTTCTTCAGGTGAGTCGTGGTACCCAATTCTAAAATTCAATCAGTGTTTGTTTTATTTTTATATTTTTTACGCAACTATAATCTTAAAAAGATGTATAAATAAGTAGAATCATTTACCTCAGTAGCAGCCCTATGCATTTTGCTGCTGTGATGTAAACTGTTTTGTACCGACTACTAAGAGACTTTATAAGCATTTTCATGAATAACTCCATTTCATGACTTGGAAACTGACCACCCATCAGAATATTGTAACAAATATTAAGTCTCAAACTGCAGCCTTCATCTGTGGGATCCCTAGGTCCAATGGCACCAATTTCCCTCCATGGAATAACAGCTCCATTTTCTGCTTCAATTACCCAATGCCGTACCACATTTTGCAAAATCTCCAAAGTGTGATTTAGTACGTCTTTACGTTCTCTAATTTGGTTGGTCTGTACAGCTTCCAAAATGTAGCTCAAAAGTCTGGTGACCAGTTCATCATTTGGTTTGGCTGTTTTCGGCCATGACAGTAGAGTAATAATGACATCTTGTACAAAATGATTAAGTTTAAGCGTCCCGAAGGAATCATTAAGAATTAATTTAACGATTGGTTCCACCAGTAAAACTGCAAAAGGCTCCAATGACTCGGGAGTATTTATGATAGCCCCAACTAAGAAAGTTTTCACATTCTTGTGAATCCTAGCGTCAGACAAAAATGTCGCCAAGTTAGTAGGCCATTTACAAGGAGTATCCTAATAATGAAAGATAAAAATAATAGTAATTGAAACTTTTGAAGTGCACTTTAGAGATCATTATAATATATTTCTCATATTTTATTTTCTATGTACCGGACTGTCTCGGTGGTATTGTCTCAAGCGCTTTAGAGTCGTAACAAACGCAAACATACACCCATGCTGATTTATTTCATTCCATTCCAGCCTATCGACTACAGCATTGTCTTGGTTTGTTGATTTATTCACACCCACTGTAGGGTTTGCGAAAATTCTTTGATAGTATTCAGAATTAGCAACAGTGACTGAGGTTGTAAAATCATAGCTTGTGGCTTCTGGTGCCAAACTACTGCCACTCAAATTTCCACTAAGAAAACGGAAACAAATCCAAGATTAGGAAGGAGTCACATACTTCACTCATAGCATACTTCTCTTTGTACTATAAAACAAATCTTAAAGAATAATTTACCTCGCCGCAAGAAAATTTATAGCCCCATCATCCAAGCTATTGGTGGACGCATTCGCTGTATGGCTGCGCAAAACTATCCCAGACTTATGGTTAGCTTCATCCACAAACATAGGAAACTCAAAGACAAGTCTGTCATCGACTAATTTATCGAAGATAGATTTTTGAGGTATCAAAAATCCTTCGAAAAATTTAAATTCTGCATTGGTGACGAGTAGTAAAGCTACTACAGTATTGTAACAGGCTTCATGGCAGGTAAGCATGCATTGTCTTAACACGTCATTATCAATGGGCATGTTTCCAGATTTGCTGACACTGACAATACTCATTGATGTAATTTTGCGGTAAATGCTTCTGTCCACATCACCCTTACTTTGAAGATCTTGAATTTCTTCTGGAGATGCACAGCCCAAGTAAGCGTCCAGTAGCTCCCTCCCTTTAATAAAGGTTTCGTATGTTTGATAAATCATTAGTTCCAGAAGATTTATCCCAAGTGTTTTTGCTTTCCACTGATAAATTGTACCAGGCGTCACCTCCTACAACACAAATAAACATATCAGGTTCGAATCAAAGCATTCCATCGCGCATTTTTAGTCAAAAGTTTTATTAAACCTTAATATACCATTTTAGATAAGATGCTATGAATGTGTTTCTTGAAAAAGTTCTTGGTAGCTGGACTGCTCAAAAATGAAACCGCTGGCAGCAAACAAGTTTTCCATACAATTGGAGACTCAATCAGCAACTCGTTGTCCTCTGAGATGAACAGTTCGTAGATGTGAGAAACTAAACCAATCCTTTCACCTTCGGTTTGGCAATGTACTTTCACTGCTTTCTCAAAAGCATCACGAGTCGTCCGAAATAAGGTATGATGGGGTTTATCGTTCAGCCATTGAGAGATCTTGTGGATGGCAAGTAGCAGTGGTTTGTGCAGGCCACTGTTCGTTGGAATCAATTCAAAAACCTTCAAAATCTTACGATATATATGTGTTATGTACTGCTCCACGTCTATCCACTTTTGTTCTGTTTGAAAATTTGTTTCGACTACATGGGTAATAGTGGCTCTGAAATAAAATAAAATACGATAATAACTTAATACAGAATTGATTTGGTACAAAAATCAGGTTTCTAACAATAAATAAATTAATAAAAACTTACATTACTGCATCGATAATTTTGTTATTCTGCAAAAACGAGCCGGACTCAACAAACACGGTGATGTAGCCAAAACACTCTGCCTTCTGCTTTAAGTCCAAATGACGAGCTTGCATGAGATTAGGTCCATTAAACCATCTGGAAAGTTCCTCCGATTTTCGGCATTTATCAATATCCACGGCCAACATCCCCGCAAATATTTTCATACAAGTTGACACATCACAATTTACTGATATCATTCTCCAGTTTAACAAGGTTTGTCTGAATATACTTTCCCCAAATTGTCTTCGAAGGATTCTGTCAGTCTTCATTAATCCAAGGAGTCGCTGGATAAACTCCCCTACATCTTTGATAGCCCTTTCTTTGAGTAATTCATCGAATTTAAAGAATTCTTCACAATGAACTAAAGTGCGTAAAAGGACTCTCTGGAAAACTTTTCCTTTCGTGGTAAATAGTTGGAATGTCCCATCTCTGTGTAATACATTAGTTGAATCGAAGGCAGCGTCAACAATGGCTTTCTCATCGATTCCAAGGCGTAGCGTAATTATCATGTAATTTTCGATGATTCTATCTGCATTCGTAGATAAGCAACATGTTTCCCACCCCAGGCTATCGGCAGTACATTCCATTTTCTGCTTGAATAGTGTATTCAAAATTGTATCCCAAATCTTGTTCGCAAGTGGACGTGTGTCCTCAGTGGTTAACAAATGGGATACTAAACCCCCCTCTGTAATGACCCGAAACCATTCCGTTTCTTTAAAAAGATGCACTCGTTGATCCTCAGAGAGTGCATTGACATCTTCAACTGGCTCAAACGACAAAGCGGATCCAAGACGAATCTTCGCAGACGGAGATAAAGGTCTATGGCACCAAACAGCAATCAAGTTTGGTAAAATCTCTAATCTATCTAAGCTAGCTAGAATCTTAGATAGTTTGATTGAGTAAATCCAAATACGTTCCAGAGGCTCATTTTTCAGAACTTCCCACGCAAATGTGAGTCTGGATATTATGATCAGCAAACGTTCATTCTCCACATCGCTAGCAAAGTTATGGTCAACCGAACAGACTGTTATCAACTTTTCAAAAAAGGAGGAACCGAATTTTCTAGAAAATATGACTTTCCTAAACATTCCATGTTTGTTTAAGAACTGGTAGAAGCTTGAAGAAGCATCCAAGAAGGTTAGTGTGTCCAATCGACTATTTCCTTCAGCAATCGTTATCCATTCCTCAATTCCTTTTTCATCTTCACATTTCATTAAGAATTGGTTTACTGATCCAATACCTGCAAAAGTAACAAGATATCGATAAAACTGAATCAACCATGAGCTATTACTAATACCGAGATTAAAATCATTGAAATAGATATTCAATCACGACCAATTATTTACCTCTGATAATTGGGGAAAATTCTTCTACGAGCCTAATGCACTCTTCACGATAGACTTTAGCATCACTGCCACTTTCCCTTAACATCCACTCAACGACATCTTGAAGACATGCTTTCTCAGAACTATTTGCGGTGGGTCTAAACTGTCTTCGTAAAGCCTTAAATACAAATTGTCCACGTTATTTACAACGTTAAATATATTATAAATATACGATCATGACAAGAATGACTGACAACTTACAGCATTGAACCTGTCCTTCTTTCTCTTTAACATTCGTTCTAGGTGCTTGATTGCCTGTTTAGTACTTGTGATGAGAATTGAGTCATCAGGCAAATTTTTGGACATCTTTAGGCTGATCATAAATGAGTACAGAAGATTGAATGAAAATTCGCTGACCATGTCAGTTTCTTCTCGAAAATCCCTGTATATGCTGTTAAAAGCCATCACGGACCCTGCAAAATCAAGCATTACACTCTTATTCTTTTATGCTGATCATGGGCATCATTGTAATACACGTGTGCCGTGTGTACATACCTTGCCGATAATTAGGGGATGCATGAGTGCTCATAGCAAAAATAGATTTTAAAACTCCTTTAGCTATGGATCCTGGGTCACCGTGCCTTATACACCACAGGAAATATTCACCGACACATAATGCTGCAAGCTCACGAAGACTTGAATCATCATGTTGGGTAAGGTTTTCCTAAACAATAAATACAACCAAGTTAACAAAGAGCTTTACAAAGAGCTGTTTAAAATGAGTGACTTGTGGTTTAGAGACACTACCGTCAAAACTTCCATCAGGGCCACACCATATGGACTATTTCGTTTTGAGAACCAGTGAATCATTTGAATGCACAAGGGATTGAAAAGTTGGCGTACTACGATGTCGGAATCACATCCTAGTTTCATAACAGCCTTGAAAATTCTCCGAAATAGTTTCTCTTTTTCGCCTTCTCTAGCTATGGAACAAAGTATTTCAAATCTTATACATCATTTTACAGTTTTGTCTAGATTGTCGTAAATAAATGAAAATATGAGCTTACAAGCTGAAATTCCGATGAAATATAGGGTTATCGTATGAAAAAATTCACACGCCGAAATTCGGGTTTGTCGCTCCACTGCATCTTCGCATAATTCCAGCACGCGGGGAAGCAAATCATCTTGAAATTTTCAATAGCAAATTAATTACTAAACGTTCAAAGCACTAGATTCGTTAATAATGCATAAATAATAGCAATATAGATTGAATGTACCAATATGAAAATGGGGCTTGCAATCCTGAAACGGGACATCGTATTTTAAAAATCGCTGATCCTTCGATAATCCGGAATGCTCTTTTTCATTTATTTGGATGAATTGTCCAAATGATCCAATTATTTGAAGAATTTTGATTTGAGTGACTTTTAATGTTGGATCTTCAACTGTCTTTGAAGTCTGGACACGTTTTTTGATGCGGGTTTTCAAGTTTGCTTTGGCATTTTCCATCCCATCATCATTTGTGATCTCAGGTCGGTTCACCAACTCTGTCAATACAAACAGAAAACAAACACTTTGACAATCTGAATTGCTTGTTCGCTATTATACTGACATAAACAATATCATGGACATTACCTGAAGTGATGAAGTAAGTTTTCCATATAGGAAAAATGCTGTTCATAATTGCCGTAATCTCGTCAACAGGAAACTCTTTCTGAAAGAACCATCTTTCGATCGCTTCCAGTCCTTTAATCGCTAGATTAAAGGAATTCCTTCCAGTGGTGAAAACAGTCTACAAGGTTATAACATTGGAAAAGTTAATAGTGCATAACCGTCAATATAATTAGATTAACTACATTGTGATGTAAATTGATTATGCCGGCAGGTTTACCTTTAGCGTGTGTTTCAATGCAGTAAAATTTGTAAGTATCAATGTATCTGGAAGACACAACCACAAGTCAAGAACGGCAAAGAGAAGATCATCCCGAAATTCGTGAATTCTTGTTCCAAGCCCTTGGAAGAAACTGTTAAGGGTTTCGTGTAGATTGCACTTTTCCAAGTTAGTTTCCTAATTCAAAAGTTATGATTATTTTAGTTTGTAAACTAAATCAAATGCAAAATTTAAATTTCAAACTAGAAACATGGACATAGTTAAAAAATTATAGAATCTAGTAGTTTATTTTTACCTCTTCAAAATAGCGCGATTTTCTGGCAGAATCAAAGACTACTGCCAGAATTTTATAAAATCCACTAACAAACGGATTTTTCTTGATGTATCCCAGCATTGAAGTAGTAAATGGAACAATCCACTTATAAAACTTTCTGTGAAGATAACCAGTTGACATCAGTTCACTGTATAAGTCAACGATGTTAATAAATATCTGAAAATCCTTTATCACTGTGGCTTTAGCCCCTTGCACGGGATCCAGATTTGATTCCGATAGATCGCTATTTTCCAAAGTCATGGAAAGGTCCAGCTTTCCGATAGTAGCCAAAATCCATTGCATCATTAAATCAAATCGTAAAATGTGAGAACCGGTTTCACTCCGGCTTAGCAAGAATTTCCAAAATTGAGTATAAAATGATACAGGCTTCAGTCCTAACTGACTTTGAGCTGACGTTTTACTTTCTGGATGAGTTTTATTATACGACTCTATCAAAATGTCTACCTCTGCCCTTGTTGGACTGGATACAATGTGAAGCAAACTTAACTGATAAGCCTGCTCAATAAATGATTCACACAGTGAGTGATGATGATCCCAAAGTGAGTCAAACAGCCTTTGCACGGATATGTGTGCGTAGAATCTTTTACTTTCGCTCAAATCAGGAAAGAAGCGTACAAGCAGAATGGTTAACTTTTTTATTGATTCCATATGAGTTTCCGGAAGATTAGTCATTCCTTCCTCAGATTTCAAGGATGGTAAGATACTTGCAACCGAATCAAGGTAAGTGGAAATTACAGCAATTGAACTGTTGTACTTATCAACAATAGGTGAATCCAACCTACAAAATCGAACCAAACCATAATAAAAGCTAAATGAAACAAAATTTAAAACTATAAAAATTTTGCAAAAAAAATTAACTTCGTACTCATGGATTATATTGTTTATGTGATCCATTATCAGGTCCAACATTTCATATGCGTCCTGTCTGTCTGGACACAGGTTGGACAGCATTCCGAATCCTCTTACTGCAATTTCTAATTCAATCTTATTCGCATGCTTCGTATTCAAAACACTTTTGAATTTGTCTGCAAAAAACTGCACAAAAAATAAATCAGTTTTGTCTAATTATGCATCTATATTGATTCATTCAAAAAAAAATTAAACGTTTTGAAAATTTTCACAACGTACTTTGTAGAAAGCTTCTAACTCAGCTTTTTGCCTATTGTCTGCCGTTTCTTTAAAGTGAGCTGGGTACTCTACCATCACAGTTTCTAGAAATTTATACATTGCCCTTCGTCCGATTCTGTTATCATCAGCATTTGAGGATATGGACCATCGGATCAAATCGTTAAACCATTGTCGATACTTCTTGAATAACCCAACCTGAATCAGATTACTGTGGTTGGCAACTACTTCCAAAGCAGCTAAAATAAAATAATCATTTATGCATTTGATGAATTTAAAAATACATGTCAAACAATTTATTACAGATGCTTGAATTTACCTCTCTGAAACTCTCTTCGCTTTATTTTGCTTCTCCCGGAAACTTTATCTATGGAAGTGGCGGGGTCAATTAGTTGCTCCAAATGTTCTTGAAATTTTACCCAGGAGGCATCGTTCACATTTACTTCAGTACTGAACACATTTAGCAGGCTATTTAATGCCTTCAAACATCCATGCAAAATGGACACTTCTAAATGAGAATCCCCGGATTCCACCTGGAAAAGAAGCACATAATAGTTTACTACTTAAAAACTAGGCTAGTGTTCATTTTTAGCATAAAAAACAGCAAAAGTTTTCGTAAATTAGTTCGTCGTTCAATGGTTCGTCACTTGATATTTTCATAATTACATATAACATTATACGTAGCTGCCGTTAATAAATTCACGATTTCAACGTTTTAGGCAGAAATACCGACTGCGGTGCTGGGGCTATTAATTACTATTATATAAACATTTTAAATGTGGAAAGAACAATGAATGGAAAATGTACAATGTAGTAAAAAAATTGTAAAACCTTTGAATTCCCGTTTTAAAAACGTGTGGTCAACGTCCACTTCTAATTTATACAAAATTTACTTGCAAGAGTTGCAAGTAAAACTAACCTGAGACTTCACTGTGGAGGTAACATGATTAAAAAGTTGGAGAAACCAGCCATTTTGCTTCATGAAAGTTCCCTGACCAAGAGACCCCAGAATCCCCATTAAATGAAACATTTTGCCTCGTACAGTTGGCTGATAAGAGCTTTTCTCTGACCTACTTAGCAAATCTATGTAAAGCTGGGACGCATCAAATTCTAGCAAATCCAAACTGCCTCCAAAGTTTTCAAACAGACAAATCAGGCAATCCAAGGCAGCTTGTTGTATTCTGGCTGTCTCCCTACTGTGCTTCCAATATATGTCAGCCGTTTTCTACAACGCATTAAAGAAATTAATTATTTCTAACTTTAAAACTCTGCCAAGACCAAAAGTATACACGTCTTTACATGACATACCTTGAAACCAATACAGAAGCGATCTACATCAACTTTCCAAGCTCTCTGAACTAGAATGAATTCAATTAACTGAAAAATGGCTTCCTTAGCCTTGTCATGTGTTTTATCAGTAATCTTCCTCTCCAGAAATCCTAGCAGACCTTCTGTTTTTGTTTCGGAATATGGGAATGTCAACCCCAAGTAATACTCTAAAATCAAAACCAAAACATCATTTCCTCATCAACGCCTTTCAAAATAACGTGTCCAACAGCATATAATACAGATGCCTTCCTCATTAAACCCAAGTTACTTATGTCTCCTTCGTCCTTACCAATTTTCGACGAGTCGGGACTTCCGGAAAAAAAGTTTTGTATCTGTTGGGCATACTCCATCAGAGCATAAGCGGACGGGGCCGACTGCTGGGGAGTGCTCATCTCCTCCCCACTGAACTTCGATACTAATACTTCCAAATCCATGATTTAACTTAAAAACTACTTAAAATACGGTGATTACTATATTCAACTTTGACAACTTTGATGATGATGATTATCAACCATCATTCCTCAAATTAACACAAACAATCCACACTAACTAAATGACGAACCTTTAAAAAAAACGATTTTAATACATGCAACTTTCTTCATGGCCATGACATCTCATCCACCTTCAACACCACTTTACTTTGACATCTAACCGAGTGAAAGCTCCCATCATCTGATTAATGCATACAAAATTATACAAAGGATGAAAGCACACATGTTTGTGTACAAAGTGCATCATAGACAAACGATGTATGTTCGTCAAAACATCTTGTGTTCCCGCAAAACGTTTTGAACGTAATGACAGGGAGGAGCATCTGCTGAGTAGTAAAGAAAATCTCATCTCGTTCTATTTTTGTTTTCACTTTTTTATACAAAACAAATAAGCTTTTCACTTCTATTCTCACCTTCTCATCTTTAATTAAATTCTTAATTGAGGTCATTTATTAGGTCCAATGTAACTGATGAAGGTAGTGGTATGGAAGAGTCCGTCTTTTAATGTGGAATTAAAGTCTTAAGTATTTTTTTTAGCTTTTGTAGTGCTTAGAACCCTTTCATAAAAAATGTGAAACGTCGATTCAGTGCGATAAAGTGAAATTTGGTCACAAAAATTTGGATGTGGTGGAATTTTTAGTTTTTTTTGGATGATTTGTGGATTGGAAGGTAGGGAATTTAATTAAGTTCTGGAAACGAAGTTAAATTGAGTATGTCTATCTAGTCTTATAGTCTTCCTAGTTTGTGTAGTAGATTTGATATAGGGGTTCGATATCAGCTGATTT
Organism: Entomobrya cf. arborea Gr-Col-00668; assembly: GCA_034699025.1. Taxonomy (NCBI): domain Eukaryota; kingdom Metazoa; phylum Arthropoda; class Collembola; order Entomobryomorpha; family Entomobryidae; genus Entomobrya; species Entomobrya cf. arborea Gr-Col-00668. Next base: position 27,597 of record JAQIWN010000307.1, read on the forward strand.
GTAGTGGAATTTAACCACTTGTGATTGTGAGTTAGCTGATTTTGTAGTTTTTGTAGTTAGCTCAGTAGTAAAGAGATTTTTGACTCTAGTAGGTTTTTAATTGCTATAATTTAAGTGATCTAGTGTTATATATCTGAGGTAGAAGAACTCCATTTTTCTACCTGAGCAGTTCTTATGTCGTTTCTTCGCTACTCATCAAAATGTTGAGCCAACAAACTACAACTGGCTTTTGTAAGCAGTTATACAGTATTTTTTAAGTATTCATTATGTTGATTGGAGGACATCGTAGAAGAAGCATATCGTTTGATTATAATTACTGTTGTGTCTTAATTTGTAGACAAAGCTCCAGTTTGTAAAGGATTACTGGGATGTATGTTCCTAACATGCACGGCGATACATGTCCCCATGATCGCCCATTTACGGCAGTACTTGGCATGTCAAATCCCCCAAGTTCTAATATCTGGTCATATATGGAGGCTTCTATTCAATAGGCTGACGTATATTCATACAAAGGATCTTATCTGTTCAGCGCTTGTAATTTATTACTTCAGGTTAGTTTATGCTTGTTTGATAAATATTAAATCTGGCTTAATTTTTGACTTCGTAAAAACCAAATATTAATTCTTATAATATTTTACAGAATATTTGAAAGACGAATGGGCTCCAGAAAATTTGCTTCCTACCTTTTTGGCACTTGCACAATTGCTACAATTTTAGAAGTATGCACTGTTATGATGCTAAACCACTTTGAATTGGACTATCATGGTGGGGGCTTTCTTCCTCCTGGACTGTAAGATCATATTAAATTCGTCATAAAATTTTAGTAGTGTTTTCGTTGATCACTCCGAGCTTCCTATCATCATTTTTTTTTGTATTTCCTTGTAAAATCTTACAGATATGGTTTAATATTTCCATTGTACGTGAATTACTTTTTGGACATTCCGAGAATCGCCGTTTCGTCTGTTGGTGGTTTTCCTTTGACTGGGAAGACTGTTACGTATCTTCTGGGATTACAGATCGCAGCGACGTCCAATGCAACAATGATAGCTTCTATTTGTGGTTTGGTAAGTGTGAAATACCAGTTCATGCAAAAATACTTATTACATTGTAAGTCTCTCTTAGAGCCTGTTATTCATTGTTTTTAAAATTTGATTTTAGGTGGCAGGTGTTTTATACCGAAAGAATTTTGTAAAGGTACAGAAATGGCTAGTGGTGCCTGGATTTGTGGCTCGGTCTTGCAACAAGTTGTTTGGCTGGCTCCTCAATTCAAGTGAACCCAAGGTAAGATTTTATTGCATGTAGTTTAAAACTTGAAATTCAAGCATACTGGAAAATGTTCGATTGTATTTGAAATTGTTTCTGTATTTATTTATGTGTAGTACAAGCAAATGGGAGCAACTCTGGAACTTCAAAGGCAAGAACAAACTGACCTTTTGGAGCAGCAGTATTACTACAACAGATCCCAAGAGTTCCGACAGCAAAGAGGTCAGGGATACTCGGAACGCTTGGTTGATGATGGTGGTATGAATGCCGATGGCATTTTAGGGTACTTTTTACGCCCACGACAACGTCCCGTAGGAAATACTGAACCTTCCCAAGAGAATATTCAGATTTTGGTGGACATGGGATTCGATCATAGTAGAGCTGTTGATGCATTGAGATCATCAAGCAATGATTTAGAAACTGCTACTAGTATACTGTTGCGTCAATAACTTTTCTATCTTCCTATCCATCGGATGTTGTTGACTTTAGGTTTGGTCTTGGTGATGAGCCTGATATGATGTATCTCAGATTGTTATAGTAAGCACAGTTATTCTGGATCGACGAAATATGAATCTTGTAACTATTGAGTGCTTATGCCTTCACTTGTGAGTCATTTAATTATATTGGTTAACTTTAAGTAGACAGCGTTGTCTGTTGCGTCACGAATTTGTTTTATGTTCACAGATATTGTTTATTATGAATAAAATGTTATTCTTCGTCAACGTCGGTGGGTGGTAGTGGTATGACATGAGTAATTGCAATGCATAATTAAACACATTACGGCAATAATTTCACCACAATAACTTTATTGATTATATACTGTAATTATAATTTAATTTTGTTAATGAATCATATAACTAGGAATCTGCGTCGTTTCTTTTTACTTTGGTTGCGACTTATAGGACAGTAGTAAGTTCTTGTTTTTATCCGAATCGAATTGTTTCACTGGTTGGTTGGTTATTTAAGAATTAGTATATTTTTTATATTTATGGGCAAAATTCTAATACATATAACCGACTTTTGTGACAACAGGGTTTTAAAATTTTATGTTTATAATTACTATTCAGTATTGTTAGGTAATTTAACTTCCATTCTCTCAGTCGTCCCTGGAGGTGTCTTCGTCATATAATTTTTTCTTATGCATACAACACATCTATAAATCTAAAAAAACAACACGCAATACTATAACACTGAAACACAACTTGTATTATAAGTTCGTTTGTAGCACAAAGCCTTAATCTACCAAAAGCGTAATCCTAGAAAATATACGGTTAAAACAGGAGGGGGTCTGGCTTGGAATATTATTATCTTGCATTATTCTTTACGCGATACATTTTTAGCATGACAAAACATGTTATTGTCGAACATAATTTAATTACGATTAACATTGCAATGCATTATTTAAAAACTTAGATATAAGCATCATAGCTTAAATATCATAATTGGCATATATATAATTTGATCATGTTTTATACGTATTATTGCAGCGACAATTCAGTTTACACTATTACTCTTGATTTCTATAATATTATGCAGTTAACAATCATTCTGCTACACACTATTCTTTGGGATTTTGTATAGGATAAATTGATAAATAGTCGTCTTTTATTGGACATTTAATTATACGCTTGAAGAATTAAGCGCTAGTTTCATCGGCCCAATCACTATCATCGCTTTCTGACTCACTGTCACTATCTGACATTTCTACTGCCACACGTCGGGCCAAAATTGATGCTACATCGCAATACGTCGATCCAGTTTTGTCATCCTTGGTCTTCTCTTCCTTTTTATCAACTTTCCTTAAATTGATACCTGAAAAACGAATATTTTTTTTTGTTAAATGATGGCTTAACTTCAAAAATCCTTCTACTCCGATCTTTATAATAGTCAAGATTATGACTGTGACATACCATCTCTAATAGCTTTGAGCAATTCTGATCGTCCATCCCACGCTGGAGCTGGATTATTCTTATTCTTCTTTTCAGCCTTAACAACATTACCATTTCCATTACTAATATTGGGAGGGGAAGGAGCACTCATTTGAGGCGGTGGTGGTGGAGGCGGAGCAGAATTTTCTGGTGGCGGAGGTGGAGGAGATGGTGGAAGTTGGTCCTCTGGAATCATTGGAGCTCTTAGTGAATGATTTTGTTCTTGATCTGGCGTCGGTGGTGGGGGTGGTAACGGTTCATCAGATTCATCCTCAACAGGAGGAGGTGGTGGTGGTGGCATTATTGAGTTCCTGTCATAAACGGACAATCCTGGATTTCCATTGTATTGGTTATGGCCATTCGTTTGTGACTGAGGTTCAAGTTCTGTTGGCGGAGGTGGAGGAGGAGGTAATGTGTCCCTAGAACTCATTCCACGCATGGACCTAGTTGGTGTTCCTGAGTGAGAACCGGGTGGAGTTCTGATAATATAAATTTCACATGTTAGCAACATAATACTTCACAACTGTACCATTATTACTTGTATTAAACACGTTGATTCCATCAAACTTCATATTTTTCCTAAATAATACTACCTGCCTTCAGATGACAAATTTTGCTGCAATGGACATAGGACTGGACTTTTAATTACATTTAACATTTTTACCTTTTTAACTATTACAATTAGCTACTACTGGAATAAAATGGGGATAACTTTGCAAATACAATCATTCATTAAATAAATAATACTAGAACCGTTAAATTCTCGCTGTGATGAGATTTCGTTTGTGATTCTAATTGGATTATGCTTCTAATGCTAAAAAAGCGCTATTCTCTCCAAAATTATTTTAACATTCACAAGCTAGAGCTAAACGTATTTGAACTTGAAAGACAAAATATTGTACAGTAAAGCAAAATAACATAACAAAAACTTTACCCATTATAACCAGGTGGGGGAGCCGGTGGCGGTTGTGAAGGTCTAAACCCATATCCATTGGAAAGATTATTAGGTGTAGACGCTCCAGCCGGCGTACCCCGTGGAGTTGACGAATTGGACATCATTCCTAGCGAACTTCTTGAGTTTGAATAAGCATTAAGACTGGCAGTACTGGAATCAGAGTAAGCTGGAGGTGGGGTGCCGTGGGCGTAGTATCGCTGATTCATAGCTTGATTCTGCTGAGCGGAGCTATAATAAGCGTCATGCTCATAATGGCTCTGACTATGCGTACGACTCAGGTGATGATGGTTCATGTGGAACCTAATTGCGACAAGTACACAAACGGTCAGCCAACGTTTCCGAACAAAATGCATTCATCAACAAACTTTTAGACTACACAACTTTTTAGCAAACAATAATGACATTCAAAGCAATAATCTGAGATTATCTAATCAAATACGGGATGCAATTTTTTTCTACACTAGTTGGCTTAAATCAACTATAGTAGAACTCGAAACCGTTTTACCACAACCGTGGGCAGCAATTGGTACATCCAACGAGGGAAATTGGTAAAGTTACCGACTAGAGCCGAATCGAATTTACGTTCACAATGTATCATGTAAAATATAAAATGGGAATCAAACCTGAAGTCTCCTCTGGGTTGAGGATCTCCAATATTCCCGTTTCCATATGGCGACTCATTGTAACCTGGGCTTGGAAGGCCCTTACTGTCAATATCAATACTGCTAGGCCGGGCTGCAATATTCCTTTGGTGCTGCTGCATCAAAGTATTGGTGTCAGGAGGTAGGAGCACCACACCATCCGGAACTTCCGGTAATGCCTATTGAATGACGAAAACGATCATTCATGTTACACAGCTTCTGTCAAAGAGACGATTCTAAAAAGATTTTTTGTTCTATTAACTTACGTTCCCAGGTCTGGAATATTCAGGGCCCGTCATAATATGTTCTCCGTGCTCTAATACAATATGTTTCTGACGTTCTCTAGTGTTGTGCGGTTGTCTCACGCGCTTTTTATGCCTTTGACCACCTTCATGTTTCGGTTTGTGAGGCTGAAAATATTTGAAATTGTTAGGTTACATTTCCATCAGTCATTAAGTCTGCAAGCGAGATGCAGCCGCTGAACTTGTACTTGTTAGACGAACACACTATGCAAAACTTGCCTCATGTTGCTCCACCGATTGATGCTTAAGCATAGTAAAGATAAGACAGAGAATAATTTGTAAAGAAATTAGACTTTCAGAGTAGAAGAAATATTGAAAATGAGAGGGAAATGTTTATGCTACGTTGATCCAATAATGCATAGAGCCTTAAATAAAAAAAGTTACCTTTTTAACGACTTTCTCTGTATCTTTAAGCATCTCCTGTCTCCACAAATCGAAGAAATAACTAGGATCGGTGTAAAATTTAAGTCCATCTTTTCCGTCGTCCCGATACACATTGAGTTTATCCAGTGGAGGAGGCTTGTCGCAATTGTGGTACGTTTTATTCATTGCTGGAGGTAGTGTATGACGAGACACCACTTGTTGGTCAAATGTCGTTGAGCTTTGGAATGGCTTCGTGTTTAATGACTCTTGCATGGACGCAGCTATGGAATGCAAATACACTTAATAAAAATGATGGTCCATGGATAGTTAGATTCTGATTTTTTTAATTATGTAGGTAGGGTTTCAACTTACACTCTTCGTTTGCTCCATCTAGCTGGACTACTTTCACAGCAAGTCTATCTATCCTTGCTTGAAGGTTATTGGCACGATTAGCTATTTCCGAACCGACTTGGATTAGATCGGTGAACAACTCCTCCGCATGATGGCTTAATCTACCGACAACATAACGAATAACTCAATTAGTACAAGAAAACTGTTACACGATCACATTCAACAAACTAGTTAACGGGTACTTACGAGCTTAATTGAAGAATTACATTGGAAAGTGTTCCATTAGCCGTGGCTTCCAGGTCATTTGGAACACGGACCCTTTCAGGTAACACTCCTCTCGAGACATGAGAAGGTTCTACTCTTCTCAACGGAAGTGGCATTTTGAATTTTTCTTGTTAGATTTTTCAGGTAAATAAGTCCAAATTTCCTTCACTGGAAGAAATGTCAAACTAAATCGTTCATCTATGGGCAGATACCTGAATGAACCAAAAAAAATAGGCTGAAGTTGTATTCATATTCACAAGCAAGTACAGTACAACCACACTATGAGACACTCTCCAAAATGCGACAGTCATGCCAGGTATTATGAGAAAGTTCAATGCAATACAATTTTAAAACTATTCACATTAGCTGTTAGTTGTATGATGTGGTGATCATGCGTAAACTTGCTGACATCATATCCGCATTACCAGAAAAAAGATATATTTTGTAGTGTTGTAAGATAACTGGATTTATTTAATCATATTTAAAACCACTGATAGTAATGGAACATAATCCACCTAGGTATGTATTCTAATATGGCTTGCAGAGGTGTGAAATTAAGTTGTATGTTTCTGTTGCACTTGCACCCTAGTTGTAGTGTCTTATTAGTTGACAGATACTCAAGTGTACAAGCAGTTTCCAAGTCTTTTAAAGATTAGAATGACCAAACTAATCTGAAAAATTGCTTTCGGCATCATACATTGTCTGACATCAGGATAAATTCGCAAAATTGGGCAGAACTTGATAGCTCAAAGCAAAAAGCTTAACTAACTATATCTCTGTTAATTTGTAAAAATTCATGAATGAAATGAGCAAAATTTTCTCATGGTCATAGTCATCATATCATACACCCCCACCACATTTTTTTATGCATAATTGACATAATGCGCGTAGTAAAGTAATAAATGGTAGTATAGTGGTAGTGCACAGAAAGAGATGAGATGAACGGGGCGTGATCTTTAGTGAGTCACAGAGATGAACATCATCGGGCAGTGATCACTTTATATTGGCTACTTCCTCATTATTGTCATTTGTCCCTAAAATACACATTCATTTAACTGTATTACCAACGAATCTGAGGGCTTCACATGCCATACTACTACTTATAGATTTCCAAAGATCCTGCTTTCTCTCGTCGTGCCTTCAATGCCATAAAATGCAAGATAAAAATTAGTCATTCATGCTTGTGATAATTTTTCCCCTGTGTCAAGAAGATGCTGATGCGAAATGTGTATTTGAAGAAAACCCGTTTTCTCTCAGGCAAATTAAATTCAAACTTGATTCAAATAAGTTTCCTTATCACAAAATGCAATGATAGCTTATCATATTATAACACATGTAGATGACTTGGTCTAGTCAAGACAAATCTTTCAAGTGCACAATTTAAGATAAACTGTCACCTTTTTGTTGTCGCACAGGAAGGAAGACTACTATGTTTTTTTTTTCTGTTTTGGTGCCTTGATGCTCACTCTTTCCAAAATTTGCTTTGCTATATGAAACATGAACTACTAATTACCAGCACAAGAACACCGAACAAGTTTCCCAATGATGATATGATCCAACCGAACAGTATTTCTTGACTAGATTCACACTTTAAACAGTATTTTTTAAGCACACACTTTTATGCACGTCAAAACACACTGACAACTCTGACAGACTTGTTCACTTCCTTTATCCGCACAATTTTTTTTAGGTAAATTTAATTTCATGTATGGCTAATTTGACACAAACACAGCTTATTTGCTCTTAAACTGCTATATGTACACTTAACATAATATTTTTGAGACTGCACACGCCTTTCAATAGTTACCTCCATATTTTCTTATGCTATCTTACAAAATTTACAACACCTTAACCCTTTCACTGTGAGTTAACCACTCACTAAAAAAACTATTAAACTATTTTTTTGTATAATCGTAAACACCAAAAGTTTGATAGCACTAATTAAACAAAATATAATTACTCTATGTGCATTGTATATCGCTATTAAAAAACTAATTATTTCTTGTGTAAACAAGATTTTTGTTACACATAAATAAATTTCTACACTACTTTAAATACAAATATAACTATATATACACACACAAAACTTTTATAAATTGGTTCATGATTTTCGCAGGTTGATTTTTTTAAGTTAGGAATATTTTATTATGATTACTTTTTTACTATTTTGCATGCAAGTATCCCTGTTTGATTTGATAGAAAGGTACCGTATCGTATTGATATCCTATTATGCTAAACTTGACTAAGACATTACTGCTCCTTATTACTTTTTTTATATGATTTGATCACTTGTCTTGTTTTTTTTACTAGTGTTACATCAAATCTTCCATTTCAATTGTACACAAGACGATTGTAAAAATGGTAAGTAGCCGAGCCGAGAGTTAGATATTTTTTTATTAGTATTCATTACGATAAACAGAAGAAAAAGTTCGTTTACATTCACGACAAACTCTAAACTTACGGTTTTTTCTTCTTCTTCTCTGGTACTAATATATAACGCAAGATTCAAAAGTACGTGTTTGTCTTAAATAAATGTACACACATAACACACATATTGTAAAACATTAATAGATATTACCTTCATTTCATCTCTCACTTTGCAGGAGATCTATTCATTTAGGTACATTATTGCTCACTCACAAAACAAGCCTTACACACTCGTCTTCTTTCAATCTAGTGGACTGAGTTTGCTGACTTTTCTTTTAACGAAAAAATATATACAATGCAATTGCTATTGCTATACTATATCTTTTTTTGTTGCCCTGTCTTGTCAGCAACAATCCATTTATCAGGATATCTTTACTGTTTTAACTTTTTTTTCAGGATAGCTTAAGCTCTTTATATATTAGTCCAATGAATATAAACTAAAAAACCAGGCATCTCTTTCATTTTTTAGTATTCGTTTTTAAGTTTAAGCTAACGCAAACAGAATCACAATTCTCACGTATTCACACATTATTCAGGAGAGAGAGAGGCTAGTCGCAATATTATCTTGAGCAAAAAGAGCCACACCGAAAGATTATTACAACAGCACAGTCAACAGTGGTGGTGGTGGTGGATTTAGCAGAGAAACATAGAGATTTAGAATCAAGTTTACATTATTATCTCATCTTTGCCAGGCCAGTCTGCCTACTTTGTAAACTTAGAGACAGAGAAGTACATGTAGAAAAAAAACTCTCGTCAACATACAATAATCCATACTCCATACTTCATTTATCGAGGCGTTGGTGTGGTAAAGGAAAAATTACTTTATATTCTACCAGCGCTGGTCTTATATCATATCAAGTTATGTTTATGATATTATAAGGAAAGGAGGTATAATATGGATGGAGGAGTGCTAGCATACAAACAGTGCAAGTTAGTCAGATAACGATACATGTTTTTATGCTGCTCTTGCTCTTCTTGTGCATATCCTGTGTAGAAGTAAAGCTAAATTACTTTTGCCGTGTGTACAATTTTCTGCTTGTATATTGTAGTTTTACTTGTGAATTGTATGACGTTACATTGGTCATAGTCGTATAAAGAAATCTATATTGTGTGTAGTTTGTACAGAGTTACAGAGGCAAAGGTAGAGATTATTGGGGACCGAAATGACTACAGCGTTTTGTAGTTTTGAGACGTTGAGAGTAAAGCTTGGGATATGGCATCGCATCGGGGTTTGTTTTACGGGAGTCATGAGAGAAATGTGCCATATAGATATTGGGGCTACTTCCAAGGGTATAAGTTAAATGGAACAACGAACTATATTGTGGGGAAATTTATTTGACATTAATGGTTGTTAAAAATTATTTTCAAAGAGTATCAATGTAAGAACGCTACTTTTTCCAAATTTAAACAATGGAAAGGTACACGAGTACGGGTACTAGGTACACTGGGGGAAACCGAGAGGTTTAGAAAAGAGATTTCTTATTTTCGGGTTTTTGCTTTGTAAATGGATGGTGGCTTTGGCATGCGTAATCTCAGCTAAATTTTTCATGTAAAATATATATCACTCTTAATGTTTTACTTTGAGATATGAAAGTAATTTTAAACAATTTATCCCAAGTATAAAATGTCATGTTCATGATGATTGAAATGTGGGTCGTGAGATTATGAAAAATGGCCTTTAGGCATATTTGCAATTTTTAATGTAAAAAGGAAATGGTCATTCCAAGGCTAAATGAAACAAATTTTTAATGTTATTTATATTTTGGTTATGAACAAACTTGCGACATTGAGCTGTAGTTTTTGTTGGAGATTAAAAATTACAAAGAGCTGAGTTGGGAATCTTAATTTTCGCAATATCTGTACTCTCAGCGAGTAGCGGTAAGGTAAGCTTGGCGTGATAAGCCGATCGTTAAGAAATTTGACTGTACATTGGACTCAAATTGCAATTGAAGATTT
>JAQIWN010000308.1:0-37869 GCA_034699025.1 Entomobrya cf. arborea Gr-Col-00668
TCTTTATCAGTGTCTGGGTAAAGATATTCACAAAGAATTCCTTTTTACAAATTCTCGAACAACATTGAAAGGGTTAAGTTCCTTCATTAATTTATTAATCTTTTAAAATTCTGGATTGGTATTGGCTGTTCATTTGCATTTTAAAACCTATATTTGTAATGAGTAATGATGATAAACTCGACAGCAGGAGGGCGACCTCATACACCATTCATGATAAATATTTAAAAAAGCAAATGCAAACAGAACATGTACAATAATATTTGAACAACTAAAAAATGAATAATAATAATGATACCACCGTCAACTTTAGTTGAATAAAGCAAATAGAAGGTTTTATGCATATATATCCAGTTTCCATCATCTCCTCAATCCCAGATTTACAACAACAAAACCGATGAAACTAAATTACTTTTACAGGCTCCATATTTTGGCCATAATCTGTCATGGTACACTATCTTATCTTTAGTGTCAAACCAGACGTACATAAGCTAAAGGACATAAGTCATCAAAACAAAAACATCAACAGAAACACGCTGGCTAATGCTGAATACCATCATCATACCATGTCATGGACATTTTAGATTTCCTTGTTTAATTTCAAACAGCGCAGAGCGCAGCGTTGCGAAACAAATATTATTGAACATTAACTCGTGCAAATCATGTGTACGGAGTAAGAAGTTAATATATCCCTTTTCGCCAATAGCTAATTGCCAATTAGTAGCATCACCTACTTGCAGACTTGCTAGCTAATTCCAGCTCTGCTACAAAATACTGGACTTAATAAAGTTCGTTTGCTATAAATTAAGATATGATGCACTCAATTAAATTCAATTTAACTAATAAATCCATTAATCATATCCTCAAACAATATTCATAATATTCCTCTGATGTCATAAAAATATGAAGGTCTGTATATGTGCAGTTTTGTTTGTTTTATTGGTATCATTAATTAAACTCGTGGAACCGTTTTGACTCAACCAAGTCAATTCACTTTCCCTTAGAGTTGGTCAGACTAAAACTGCATTGCTACCTTTCTTAGCCTTTGACTCAACAAGAAAAATACTGATGTATGCCTGCGAGTTTGCACGAATGCGCTGCATTTCCAAAGAACTATAATACTTCTTATTCTCATACTCTGCAACTGGGGGACTACGTGCAGCGTTATAATTGCAGTTTGCTTGCAAAGATGTACGTGACTTAGGGTCAGTTTTCCCATATAAAGCTCTATTAACGGCTCATAGAGAAGTGCTAACAATTTACTGCTCATTGTTACTCTGTTTGTTATTATGTAAAGGCCAGAGCGAAAAGAAGCATACGTGCAAACAATCAGCTACACTAGTTTTCTACATCCAAAGCTTATGAAACACAATTATAATGAATACCTTCCTGTTTTTGTTCAATCTCCAACTTTCAACTAATAACAAGTGTTGGGAGATGTTGCGATTTGAGTAAGTTTACTGTAAACGTACGCACTCGGCACGCACGCAGGTTTTATGGTGCATGATTTGTTGCAACTAGCAACAGACCAGCAGCAGCGTTGTTTTGTGAGTCGGGAGGTACTGAACTACGCTGAGCTATTGACATACTACTTTACTTGAGCTGAGGATGAATCTCTAATGTAGGTAAACAAAGAAACGAACCCAAACAAAAATGCCGTCGCTGCTCGGCTCACGTCGCTCATTTTTGCAGCGGCTCAGATCAGGCCAAATAAAAGCGACGCAAATTCGTGCTTTCCAGTACAGACGTTCTTAGAAGTTCGACGCAAAAGCATCTTAACAGCTCAAACATTTTCCCAAAATATTTTACAAAGTTTTGAACTACAATCGATCAACAAGTTCTTTACAGCTCAGTTTGAATATATTCAATCCATTAATTTTCTTACAAATTCACTTTGATTTCTTTTGAACTTTCAAGTTTAAATCGGCATTAAAAAGTATTTTCAAAAATGGTACGTAATCAAAATTAAAACTGTTACACAACTTTAGTAATTAGTGATTGAAGGCAATGAAACTTGTCTCAATTACTGACTACAGTACTGATTTTTTTTTCGTGTGACAAATTTTTACACATTTCAAGTTATTACAATAATTTTTCTTCTTCATAATTTCAGGACAAACGTGAGGCAAGGCAATACACCTCATCCAGCCCTCCAGCCGATCCTTCCTACTATGAAAGGAGACCAAGCCGTAAGTAATTCTATAAAACTATGCTTTCATCGATTTGTAAAATTCAGTGCTTTTGATAAATTATTGGATTGCTGGAAACCTGAAGAATAGACTTTAAACGTTCTTGTTTTTTTTCTTTATATATTTTAGTTTTGGGACGACTTTTCTCTCGAAGCCGTTCTAGCTCCCTTTCTGAGGACGGTAATGGAAATGGAACCATGAACATGGGCTTGACCACAAGACGTGGAAGCATTGACCCCCCAGAAGTTACCAGCCTCACTCAGAAAGTTCAGCAAGAGATGAAAAAGCCCGCTGCTCCAAGTTCCAATGAGTTCAGCATCTTCACATAAACTATTTTATTACTTTCTGTTTACATCTTCCCACACAATTTTCGTAGATATTATCCATAATTATTCGCAAAATCAATTACACGTAATATTACATATATGATAGAACTATTCTTAATTCTTAATATTTTCAAACTTAAACTTAAAAGTATACTTAAGTTCGTGTACATATTAAGACTGCTTGTTCAATTTTTCATATATTTTAACAGGATAAAGTTATGCATAGTAATAATTATTATTTGTTAGAAGTTGGTATGGTGTTTTGTTTGTATGAACTGATATGACGAGACATAATGATGTGATGATATATATGTGTAGCTGGCAGTAGATATGAAAAAAATGCACATGAATAAAAAAAAAGATTAAAACAAAAATCTTCTCAAATATTAAAATCTCTTTTCAACTTTATTTCATTCGTTTGATTTAGCACACAAACAAATAGATAACATATATTTTTATATAAATTTTGTTTTAGATATAATGTAGATATATATATACGTTTATTTATTTTCACGGTTTCAACGAGTCAATTATCACAAACCATTCATACATTTTCGGAAACTCTTTTCGTAGAGTTGTAGACGAATAAGGTGTAGATATGACTTGTGAAACGTTTTTAAAGGTGTTTAACCATATAATTTTTTTTATTTCAAATATATTTTTTCGCATAATATATTACTTTTTATAGATATATATCTTATATCTACCTACATATATTTATATATTCTATTTAACTAAAAAGGCGTTTATACAGAGGTAGGTATAATTTAACTCTATATGAAAAGTATAAAAATTCTTCTTTGAAAACAGCACAACATAAGTAAATAACATGAAATGTTTGAGAATAATGAATACAGCGACTACACTTATAAACTTAAAAATATTTATTTAATCGATGTACATGTATGGACGCTTTAACGAGAAAACTATGTGGTTAGAAAAAAGCAAAATTAGTGCAAAATCACTTTCATTGCAAACTGATCACACAACAAGTACAAACATTTAGTTTGTTTCCTTATTCGACAACAATTTAAGAAAATAATTCGTCAGCAAGCAAAAAATATCGAATAAATAGGAATCGGTATTGAATAGACAATAGACCCCAACAAGGTGCATCTTTTTTCCTTACTTGATAGACAAAGAAAATGGTTGATGTACAAAAATATATTATAATAAGTTTAAACATTTAAATACTTGAAATTTTTCAGGTAAAAAGATTCTAGGAGAATAACGGAACGCGTAACGTTACAACCACCATTAATAGATTGGTATTAATGCGATATTACAGGTTTATGGCTTACTAAAGCACCTTTTCATTTTCAATAATTTCTAGCGGAAAATAGCACAATACAGATTGCATAGAAATATTTTCATTACAAAATGTCACGGTATTAATATAATATTAATGTCTTTCAATACCACAAAAAAAACTGACAGGGAGTGTAAGACAGATACATGCGACGGAGCACTAGCAAAATGATAAACATTATGTAGTTCCATCCATAATTACATGTATTAATTATGTTTTCTATTGAACACATATATCCTCACTAGTAAAAAATAAAAACCCAATACGCTGATAAAAAAAATCAAGTTATCACCTTCACCAATTGTAACCATTATTGACTTTGATTGCTAAATGATTTGCTTTGCAGTAAGCATTTTAATGAAGCTGAAAAAAATCTTTTGAAATTGGGGTTTTAATTTGATTTTGATACATAGCTTGTTTATTTTCCATGTAACGAAGTGTTTTGAATTTTTACTAATTTGATTCCACCGGATCTGAATTTTGTGTAGCTACCATAACCGGGATGATTTACAAATAAAAGTGCGGAAAGATTCCGGAATTTTTTTAATTGGTAGCTTGTACCCAATATTAAATTATCAAATGGTTATAAGTTATAAATGAACATACATGTTTGTCTGAACATGCACCTTGAAGCAAATAAACGATGAAACGCAGAGGGTAAAGTCTCACATAGGCAAAAATGTAAGATCTTAAGCGTGACAAAATGAAAAAAAATGTAATAAGTAATAGTAATAAGTCTGTACTGCAGCTAAACTACATCGTACTAAAACATAATAATGATGAATTCAAAATAAAATCTGTTAATTTATACCTTTATACATAATATGTACAACTTTTACTTTAAAAGCTAATAGATTTAGCACAACAAATAGCGCACACAAGAAAACTCTTCTTTAAAAAACTATATAGCTGACGATAAAGTAAAAACTATGCTTAAGAATAACATAAAAATAAAACGCAACAGTATAAGTGTATATTTAGCAAATTCTGAAATTCTCCTTTCTGCCAAATATAGTTTTGCCAGCACTTTGTGCTATTGTCCATCAAAGTCGCGGGAAACGTCTACTTACGGTGACTGATAAATGTAACGTAACTTGAGAAAAAAATCCCAAAAAACAACTCCGTTTATTTTGCCGTGTTCATTTCTAAATTTTCGTTTATTTTAGTATATCTAGTTGTATTTGTTACTACTTTGTAATAATGCACCAAAGTCTGACTTGTTTCCTTTCGTTCCAAGAATTTCCCTGCAATGTTTCAGGCGATCACTCGGATCATGATTAACAGAAGCAGTTTTCTTAGCACCAATAAGTGAGTTTCAAATTCAAACCATTCCACAAAAACTTATGAAAGTTCACTGCACTTTCTGTCTGCACCCAACAAATCAATATCGTTAAGCCCGAAACAATTATACCACTTAAAAAAATTGTGGTTTCTAAATCTCAAGGATATACTTTTAATTTTAGCAAGTTTTATTTCAAGACACCTTCCAGCAAGTTGTATTAAAATATGGTTTTTGAAGTTTTCAGTCTTTTAAAAAGATATCTCTAACTTTAAAAGTGGTTCTCTTAGATCCACGGCTCCATACCAAGTATATTTAGTGAACAACATTTAGTTATTTTACTGCACCTTTTTTATTTTTAAAGATAAACTAAAACACTTAAAACATTATTATCAATTACTGCAACAGAAAAAAGAAAAAATCAAGGAAAAATGAACAATGGCTCTAGCACCAAAATAACAAAATTTAAATATTTTATCTAGTTTTTGTTTCATACAACAGCATACAGACATGAAATAAGACGAAAGAAATTACTCCTTCAACGTCATCTTTAACTCTCTTTCAGACTCAGACTTGATCAGATCTACTTAATTATGGTCAAAATTAACCGAAAAAATCTTTGGGATATCAAGCATCTGAAGATTCATTGTTCATACATACAAATTCAACACTTTTCATTTAATACCATAAATTACAAGCAAATCCCTTGCCTTGTCTCAAAATTCTCCTTACTTTTCTATCTCTCAGTATTATCATATAACTGGCAAACATCAATCGTCCTAATACTAATTACTGTATTTCATGTATAATATAAATCACACTCTGCATGATCACATTCACATTTGAAAAGAGGGATAATTCTGGACAGTTAACTTGGCTGTTTTTCCGAATAATTTACAATAGTTTAATAGCACACAAATGTTCTTTGGAAGTTGATAAAATATTTTTCCTGACGACTTTAAATGTCCGTTTATGCATCCCAAGTCCTTTTGTTCACTAACAAGACACTGATTGATACTTCAGTTTTAAATTCATTCAGTCCTCAATAAGACTGCCCTAAAGTTATAGTTCAATGGGCTGATACAATTACAACAACATATTTCACTAACATGTGCCCAATTAAAATAGCTCTCTCATACAATGTGTGCTTCCTTTGTTTTCTAGATCCGAATTGTTTCCCAAACTGTGTTCCCTTTAACCAAAACACTGTGATTTTCACTAGGAAATCCCTTCCTTTTTTCATTTATAGCTAATATGAACGAAAAAATTAAACACACTTCGCCTGAGTGCTAAGTGTCCTCATTTGACAGAGTTTTTGACAGGTGTGTTATGTGTTACATAACCCGCCGTGCGATGGGTTAGGATAACCATTTTACATTTTTTGACGATTCGATTAAATGTGTTTTTGTAAAAAGTTTGAAAGTATGAAAGTATAATATATTGCTATATGAAAATTATATCGTATTTTACTCTCGAAATATAATTATACCTTATGTAATAATATTAGTTGATTGAAGATGCTGAATACGTTATCACTATACATAATACGTATAACACTACATAATTGCTTTCCCACAGGAAGTTAATTTATACATAGCAGATTGAAGATTGTTATAATACTATATACTTTTCAATCAATCAATGACGTTACGTAGAAAGATGTTGAAATACATATAGTGTTTCAAGATGCGATAATACGTTTATATGATTATGGGTTTTATTAGTAAATCAACAACTCATAACGAAACCTATTCTGCTAATGAAACGGGTACCAAAAAACTGACAAAGTCAGTGCGAAGAGATAAAATAAAAACAAAACGATATTATATTATTGGAACCGTACAACATTTTTCAGTTTTCAAAGAATACAGACAAAAACCAACAATTGATTAGCCTAATCATATACTATATCTTGCCTAATACATAAAATGGTAAAGAATCTGGATAAAAATATATCATCATATATAGTAGTAAGCAAAAAATATTCATAAAGATGTTTGTAAATCAGCGAAAATTTTGTCAATCTCGATTTTGATCTGCATCAAATTTAAGCCCTGTACCGAAATCAAACCGCTGAGAAGGGCACGTAAAATCCGAGGGTTTTCACAGTCGTTATAACTATACTTATTCTTACTACATCTTACATTTTTCGGCTCATTTAAATTCCACGTGTATCACAGATTCTTTATCCTCCTCCTTTTATACTTTGTCATACCATCAACTAATTTTGGTATACTAATGGAACTCGCATCCGCAGGAGTAAAGGTTACAGGTAGAGTTGGGTTCATAAGTTGTGCTTGACGTACGGATGACGTAGGAGCTGTATACGTAACGATTCCAGATGACATGCTGAGATTCTCAGGACCGTTATTATTATTGTTTTTCCAACGAGATGGTAAAACTAAATTGATTGCCTCTGAATTGCTTGAAGGATCAGTATTATTGCTTTGATGAACCCGAACTGAAAATGACTCGACGCTAGGACCAATCTTTGGGTTCGGAAACGTTTGGGTCTGCTCAAACTTTCGTTTCCTTGCCCGAGTCATTATAGGTTCAAAGTTCATGTATACAGGGTATCCTACAACGGATGGTTGATCCTTACGAGACATGCTTACGGGCACATGATGATGACGACCAATAAGAGGAGTAACCGTAATGGCCGGCATTGGATCTTTAGATGCCAAGGAGTCTGGAGTTGAAGAAAAATTGACTGCGGCTGGGAAAGAGAAGGTAGGAGTAGGGAGTGGAAGGCATAAGGCTTTCGAACTACATTGTGAGATTGAAGAATTGTTGGAGTTAATAGATACAGAAGAAGTAATACTCAAGGAGCCACTTGTGCTACGCTTGTTTTCTTCTGGTAACGACGACAGGTACTCTTGAACACGCGCTTCTCCAAAGTTAAAGAAATTGGGCTTTTCCTGCTCAGTTGAACTCATCTTTGACAGGGATGAAGAAGCCGCTGAACTTTTACTTGCATTGCAAGACCCACCTGGAAAAAAATACTTAATTAGTAATCATACAACAATTTAAAACTGACATTTTAAAAGTTAAAAAATCTTTACCTGAGCCAGACGAAACGGAAGAAAAGTTACTAGATGAAGAAGATCTTCCATCAGTTGAGTTTTTCAGTTTACGTCTTTGAGCTAATCTTGCTGTTGAAACATCCTGTTCATGGAAAGAAAATGTTTTTCCTTTAGTATTGTTACACAAGTATTAACAAATCAAATTCATAGACTGATTCAATGTTCCTTACTTGTAAGCGGAATCCGTCCTTATGAGCTTGGTGAAAAGCATTGAGTGTTTTACCAACGGCTGCTTCAGCTCCTCGTTGACTTCTGTTTAGTATTCCTGGTGTAGCTAAGAGTCCACCCATCCCACCTTCCAACCATGGACTATCCAGTAGATCCTCCATTCTTAACCTCTTGGCAGGGTCAACAGTGAGCATACCTTTTGTAATGTTTTTGGCCTGAGGAGAAACATGCTCCCATTCTGGACCATTGAAGTCAAACTGACCTCCTTTGATTCTGTGCATTATGGCAGCAGCAGAATCGTCGCGACTTCGAGCTTGAAATGGAGCTCGTCCTGAAAGCATTGTGTACTGAAATAAAAAATATAAGAACAATTTAGAAAATTCAGGAGTTTATTTATCTTTCTACTAATTATTTGATGAATTATTTTGAAATGCTAACCAAAATAACTCCAAGTGACCAAAGATCGCAGCTAGCATCATAACCCTCCTCATTTTGACCTAATGCTTGACGAATAACTTCAGGAGCTGCATAATGAAGAGTGAAACAAGGTGTTTTCATTGTCTCTTTTTCAGGCATCAGTCTGGCAAATCCAAAATCGACAATTTTCACTTCAGAGTCTTCGGTTCCACTAACGAACAAAAGGTTCTATAATGATAAAAAAAAATTATGGTAAATTGAATTTCCTTCACAATGACCTTCGTAAAATCCATCACAAAATCAAAATACAATACCTCTGGTTTTAAGTCCCTGTGAACAACTCCCTTGGAATGAATAAAGTGCACGGCATTTACAAGCTTTCTCATGATTTGACTTGCTTCATCCTCGGTAAACCTTTCTTTCTTGCGGATTCTGTCCAGCAGTTCTCCACCACGCAATAATTCCAGCACGATGTATGTATGAGCCTGTACGTTCATGAAAAAAAAAAATATCCCATTACAATAACCCCGTTGTCGACACTTTGCAACCAACGTAATCCTTTCCTCCAAACAAGCTTACCTCATCGTAGAATACTTGATGAAGCTGAACGATATTTGGATGTCCTTGACACAACTTTAACAGGTTGATTTCTCTAGTGGAGTCAATTTTGCGACTAACGATTTTGACAGCATATTCTTTTCCAGTAGACTTTTCAATGCATCTACGGCAAACAGAAAAACTACCATCGCCCAAAATTTCACTATTTACGTCCACTGCATATGCGTCGAAGAACGGAGAATTCTGTAAGAGAAAAATCGGATTTATAACAGCAAGAGTTCATTGAACAGGATAGTACGTTTTGATAATATATTTCATTAAAAATTATTACTGGAATTGTTGCAGCATTTGTGTTCACAATTTTTGAAGGCCTCAGGATTTCCTCACTAACTACATTATCGCTAAAAAGTACGGACGGAGCAACGTATGAATAACCCTATTGCAAATAAAAAGAAAGTAATGATATTATAACACTCATCGTTTCAATGCAAATCTTTTTATAACGAATTATTTACGAATGGTGGTAACACTCACTTTAAAAATTTTATCAAAATTTGGAGGTACAATAGCGGGCGAATCAGTCGGAGCCATTTTGGTGAACTCTTCTGCGAAATTCGATGTGTCTAATTCGTTCCGTATTTTAGGAATAAATGGGGGTTTGATCTTCTTCTGTAAAAGATCCATCCAATTCAAACCCTAAAAGAATAAAAGAAGATAAGTTACAATGGAACCTTGATTGGAATTTCATAATGTTAGCAATACATGATACATGCAAACACTCACCTTGAAGAATGGATGTGACTTTACTTCTTGAGCATCATTTGGGCCACCCCCAAGTCTTCTTCTAGGGTCTTTGATTAGCAGTTTACATATGAAGTCTTTAACAGGTGGACATAAGTCGTCAGGTATTGGAGGGTCAATTTTTAAGATCCGTCTGAAAAAATAATTAAAATACTTTATTCTGTGACTGCGTGATATTTAATATGCTGAGTAGATTAGTTCAATCAATATGTCAAAATTGTACCTTGAGATTTCTTGCTGTGTATTTTTCTCCCCATCAACTGTGAATGGGGAAGCACCAGTGAGCAGTTCGTACGTCAAAACGCCTACACTCCACCAATCCACGGCCTGAAATAATTATAATTAAATTAAAAGCATAAACGGACGTACTCAACAAAAATCTCACATATTTATCAAATTGGATAGTGTGCCAACACTATTAGCTAATTGAGAAGTGTACAACAATCGAACCCCCAATTACATGAATGTGCAGAAACGATTTTCTTCGGTCGAAACTTTATGAAATATTGACTCCAATAAAATCGAATATACATAAGGCGTAAGCACGTGTAATTGATAGATCGATGAGAAAGCTGAGAGCGTATACTTAACAGTTCAAGGTGGAATCTTAGTGTACCATATCTAATATACAACTAATGGCACTATTTAATCATTTAAGCCCAAATTATAACCCTCTTAAGTTCATTCACTTTATTCAGAATCGAAGTGAATCCAATTTCATTACGCTTTTACGAATAATTCAAGCATTGGAAAAAATTACATTCGAAACGATAAGTTATACTTCATAAGTCTGTAATGTTGCAACAAATCATATATAACATAATATATGTACATTTAATGGATGTGGGCGTGAAAAAAGTACTTTCTTTGATTCCTATACAGATCCTAAATTTAGCATTGCTTACTGTCATCGTTCAGTTTAGCATACTTATACTATAAACAGCATTTCATTTACGGATTCTCAAATGTCACGAAGTGGGTGGCAATCCGCCTTCAACTTTCTCTTTGAAAAATAACTGATGTATATATTATAATACAGATCAAGAACTTGTAATACTTTCATCTCTATCGCATATCGAACACACACGTGCGATTTCTTAATATCTGTAGCATGGGTATTTCCATTACTGTTATTACACGGCTTGCATAATGTGAACGTGTGTGCAAAGTGCAACAATGTAAAATAAATCTGTCCACTTACGATATCGTGACCAGTGTTTCCTCCTTTCACCACTTCCGGGGCCATATATTCTATCGTCCCACAGAAAGAGTATGTTCTTTGGTCCTGTTAAAACAATAAATAAAAGCATAAGACTATTAGCTCAGTTCAATATTATCTAGTTATAGTTGGAAGACATCGTAGGGTAAATGTGATGCGGAACTTTTACTTTTCAAATCGATTTCTGAGGAAAAGGAATTATATCTCTTATAAATCTACGACAAGGAAAATTACATAAGTTTATTAGCCTTACATGTGAAGCAATAACAAATAAATGTTATCTACAAATAAATTCATCTATGCCCAATTTCTAAATTAAAGTAAAAGTACATGTCAAGCCAAACAAAAAACCCAATAAAACATGATGCAATGATATTGGATGATAATAAAAGATTTGTACTTCATTTCTAATATGACCACAAAAAAGTATGGGTATTATGCTAACCTTTCTTTAATAGATCAGAAAAAACATAAGTTGCACACAATGCCCAATTTCATACAGCCTAAAAATCACAGAATGTGTTTTGACATGAAAACCTTACTTCCTGGATCGTGATTTTTAAGACTTCTGCAGATTTTTCCGTAATACTCAAGTTATAACTTATAAGGCAGTGGACCATGTATATTTACTAGAAAAGTGCACGTATGAATGTAGTTTAGTGTTAAGAGAGTGTATCATGCATATCATACACGGTGAATTATCAGACTTTTTGGGTCAATGCCGTATACAATTTAGCCCAATGTCTACATAACTGAACGAACATGCTATCCCTTGCTGAACACACTACTGTCTATATTCTTCTATGCTCTCTAATGCCCACATTTTGCACAAATTCAAGGAAAAACTTAGACGAAAGGGGAAAGAATCCGCATAGTCTCCGCAAAGAAAAGCAAAATCGCGAGAAAGCCCTCTACTTTTACAAGAGAAAAGGCTACTACCAAATACTATTCTTCTAACACTGAAACTTCATTATGTCGTGTGGCCTTTTCTCCGCTCCGCTCTAAGATCTAGGCCATGCCATCAGAAAATTTGCCCTATTATAAAAGAAAACAACTGTGGAGACACATGAAGACAAATAAATAGTTTACCTACATTGTTTAGAGATACATTCAATATCTAATGTACATGAATTCTTTGCCCATGCAAGCCATGCACTTTCGATTACATTAACTTTGACTTCCATCGCAATTTATGTTGTACTAATATACATATGTAGATCACAAAATAAAACTAAAGTGGAAATAATGAAGTTTTCTTTTGAAAGGTTCACTTTGGTTCTTTCTCTAATTTCACAAGGATATGCTCAAAAGGTATACTCCAACAGAAAACGTGAAAAATGTTTTGCTCGCTTTAAAAAATAGTCCTAGGATTCATTATTCGTGGAAATGTACAACAACGTGACACATGAAAGCTATCAACTTAAGGACTATTTATAGGTACTACGTAAGCAAATTGTTAAAAACCAATATAAGTTCTTTGGAAAAAATTTCTGCTTGACAAAAATATTTTTTGATGACGGTAAACTTTTGAACTCACCTTTTCGTGTGGGAGGAACTCCTTACTTAATCCGAAATCAGTCAATACTATATGTCCATCGGCATCTAATAAAATGTTTTCCAGTTTGATGTCACGGTAGATAATTCCCAACTGAAATTTAAGAGAAAAAAACACATTCAATGTCAAGATCAAAATTTTTATAAAAGAAAAGACAACAAATCTGAGTAACTTTCCCAACTAATCCTAGTATAAACTTACAAATCACAATATAAGATTGTGTGCGTGTGTACATTCTTTAATATTAAGAAATCGCGCAACTACTAAACTTCCGAATTATTATCATGAGCTAACAATTTCCAAAAAAAAAGAAAACAAGTTGATCCATTCAAAAATATATAGAATGAAATGAAGTAAAATATATGAATTCAAATGTTGCAACTTTCTCTATTCTCCGATTCCTGAAAATTTACTGGATGCAAATACGCAAACATCAAAGCGATCCTTATTCTACTAAACTTACGAGCCATTTCTTTAGGATAAACCAAGATCCTTTGAGTCTTGAATGATAATATGAAAATATATACAGAGTTTATGCATAATGTTGAGATTTACTTTTCTTTGTAAAATATCAAAAACATCGCGCATCGTGTAGATAAGCAAATAATATTTTATTTTTATTCATTCGAAAATCAGAAACTAAAACTTTTGATATCAATGATATGCTGGATGGATCAGGACTAATACCTGGGATGGATGACATGAAGGCTGAATTGTGGTAGTTCATTTGTTCACATGTACATATATATGACCAAGCAGAACATCAGGTTTGCAATGCATACGAAATGTGATCCTTTGACATTTTGAATTCACACAAAACGATATCTAAACTCAATAAAAACTCAGCAAATTCTGCTTCTGCAAGAAACATACTAACACTAAATACCATATTCAAGTTCAAGTTTGAAACGACTATTTTTTAAATTACGTAAATAGACGTCACGACCTACGCATGCAATTTCAACAATCTAATATTCAAAGCGAGTTGCAAAATTTGTTTTTAAATCAAGTCTTCCAGACTTCAATGATTTTCAAGTCCAAGTAATACAATTAGCCAACCATTTCTCTCTAAATAATACTTTCTACTATTGAATCCAGAAAGCTATAATGTCGATCAAAGGAAAAGCCCTGCAAGTTCAGAAAGAAAACAGTTCAATGCAACGCTTCTATTTGCTATCCTACATTGTAGCTGAGAAAACAACTAAACGATTTACTGAGAAATGTCCTTGAACATAACAAGAAGGGGAAGAAGGCATCGGCATTTGGAGTAGATGTGTGCAGGAAAATGTGCCTAATAAATTGATAATGTTCAGGATTCATTGCTAAATAACTTTTCACCTCTGCCAACACAACATTTTTTCAGAAACAGAAAAAATCAACTTGAAAACTTATTTACTTCAAGTAAATCAAAATAGGATACGATACGGGTAATAATTGAAACAAGGACATAAATACGGGCATATTAAATGCCTATAGAAAGTGAATGCCTTCGCTGAAATTGTATTACACATGAATTTTCCTCCTAACTTCCAGCAATGATCCAGATAATCTTTTACACAGTTCATCAAACTACATAAATGGGAGCAACAACTCCTCCAGAGAAACGAATCTTTATGCAAGGATATATTCAAGCCCAGAACAGGTCGTTGGCCAATACAATAGCAGCTAGCAACTAGGACTGGAATATTTCCGCTTCAAGTCTAATATCTTTTGATAACGAAGCAAAGTAAGATTTTGCAATGTGATGGTCCACATACACATATAAGAAAACAAATCCTCTCATGTTTCCTTATTATCATTAATTTTCTGTGAACTTGAAAGGAGCAAAGCAACAGTATATCATTTTCGGTTTCATTGCTCTTTCTTGATGATCACAGAAAGATACATAGTATCTATAAAAGCTACATTGGTACTACAAAATATGTATATACATCTACCTGACTAAATTTTGATGACTAGAAAGGAGACAATTTAATTAAACTTGAATTCATCCCATTATCTCCCAATCTGTAACGAAGTCGTCCAGTCAGACACAAGAAAATGTTGAACAAGCAAAAAATATCGAATTCTTGTTGGTAAATATTGACCTTCATTTTCTGAATAATAATAATATGTCAGGAAAATCACTACCTCTTGTGCATCAGTTAACGAACTATTGTTCTACTCGAAGATACACTAATGTATTCCTAATCTGAATGAAGTGCTATCATAATCATTGTCATCATCATGACCTTTACCTTTCAAGGTAACTAAATACACAAGGGACTTGCCTTGTGTTGTAAAATGCAAATAATATGATCACATTTTCTATTAGCAGAGCGGATATAGAAACACATCACAAAACAATACTTAAACTTGTTACAAAAAATCTCGTCTTTACTTTTATGCAGACATTAATACATTTTCAAGTACCTACTACCACTAACCCACTTCGTCGGAAAATCATAAGTAACAAACGAAATTCATTTAAATTATATGGATCATATCCCAAAGGTATTACCTACCATGCGCCTGATTGCGAGCTTAACATTGACAAAGAATTGTCAGAAACTGATACGTTTCTTTACGGCAGCATTAGCTTTATACATTTTCATAATTGACTTTACACACTATGAGTGTAGCTCTTTTAATGTTCGAGACAAAAAGGCAATATAAATACCAAGGTAAAATCCATCATTCACATCAGCGTCATCAAACACCACTGCATTATGTTTGTACTTCTACTACTTAGCCTTCTACAAATTCAAGTTCATGTATGCATCATTTACTTCACGGTGACAATGATGACTTCTTTTTAAGTGTGTGCCTTGTCTGCGCTTACCGTGTAGTAATATTTTTATCATCAATAAAAATGAAAACCACAAAATCAGTATATTACTGTTACTATTCCCCATAAAAATATTTTATCACTCAGGCAAGTACAACAACAGGAAAGCCTCTTACAAGTGGCAATGAAAACAACGTCATGCCGCTACCATCAATAAATATAATGATCTTGTTGTTGTTGTAAATACGCTTCCCGAATGCCTTTCATGAAGTTCAAACAAAAATAAAAAACGCAGACATATAACTTTAAGGTAAAGTACATTTGCAAAAGTGGCTAAAATCTGGAGGAAATTCCTAATTTGAAAACATGATGTCGATGATAAAATAACAATAATATGTAGTTTTTTAGTAAAGAAAGTAAAATAAAAATAAAATTTCCATCATCGCAAACAAAATTAGCCTTAATATCATTAACAAGACTCAATATCTGAAAGCATTTTACTCTCAAACTATTCATCACTTCACTAGCATGACTAACTTGAAACTCTACTGCTTATGCCATAGAAATCCATGATGCTGCTTTCATGATTGACGAATGTACGAGAAATCTAATTTAGTTCTTCATTGTTCTTTTCATAAATCACCATTTATACCAAATGTACATACAATAGTACAATGTGCACTATTGCTTTGTTATTACCTGCTGCAATATTTTTGGTAGTATAATGAACATGTATTTCCAATTCGTGTATCTACCATCTACCTTGGAAGATTCCTTTACAGTTTTTCATGGTTAGGTTGTTGTGCACAGTAAAATATTAAGAAAGTATAATTACACATATGGTCACTTCCTTTTTAATTTTTCAATGATACTTCTTCCTAACACTTGCAATAATGCCTTTCTTTAAAAGCCTGATTTATATAATGCTACTACATAAGTATACTTTATTATATCAAAAAAACTAAACAATGCGTTAATCGTACCGTTGTGTGTGTGAATAAACATGCATGCTCAAACCACATAACGACAAAACATCAAATTGCGTAACTCACCTTATGCAAATGTTCGAGAGCAAGGACGATTTCACCTATGTATATTCTCACTTGTTCTTCTGTGAATCGTTCTCTTTGGTACAGGTGTGTAAACAGCTCACCCCCGCTGACATAGTCTGTAAAGAACAAAACATTTCAAATAGTCACATACTCTGCAGTTATTTTATATTTATTCTCATAACATTGTGGTTAGCATTACATACGTACATATATTAAAGCGCATTTAAAAAATGAAAAATAGATATAGAAATTGTACACTGTGTTTATGCACAATGGGAAAAATAGTAAAGTTTTTTTTAAATATATAGAAATTTTGAGCAAATCAACCATTATTACAGCAACGAGAAGCCAACAAAAACTCTATTTGGGTTATAATTAAGTTATAGCTAGCAATGTATGCGGTAATGCTGAATAATATGAGGTACATTATGGTAACTTTGAAAAATCTTTAATCTTGGGAAACCCCGTGCCATCAGCGTGGCCCAGTCAGATTACTGTCAGTGTACATACTTCAAAACAGCATATTGTATCTTTGAAAGTCTGAAGCTGACTAGGTAAATAGCTTTAAGCACATACAACCATGATACATATGCATTCTTTAGATAGCCATATAGCACTAATTTTTTATGCATACAAATACAAAGCAGTAGAGTAGCTTTCACAATTCACAAAACTTTTAGTCGAAATGAGTACGTACATAGACAGTGAGAAGATGTAGTATTTATGAAGAAAATCATAACTGAGGTACAACAAGCATATTTTTAAAAAACACTCGAATGCACTATTATGTAGTACTTCAATATTAAATTACGTTCAAAGGTGCAAGATTCATTATAAAGTAAAATTACACGTAAACTCTTTGATCTATCTATGCATTTCAATCGACATTGATTAAATTGATGAATGATTAAGTTAAGTTGCTTAAATCGTCACATTGTCTTACATAGTAAAATACATAAACATGTAGACAATTATGCCATTTTTGTCCTACCATTTTCTGTAATGTGAATTATTTATTGGAAATAATATCGTTGTTAGCTGCTTTATGTATGTTAAAAAAGCCACAAATTTGCTTTTCGAATTGTATTCATGGGTATTAATTATTTCGACATGTTCACCATCACCATAAAAATTACACACAACATTAATACAATCCATCCAAATCGGTACACATTGACATACACTTTCACGAATTAATGATACAAGCAAGCAACATGTGCCCATTTTTCCCTGCCGAAAACGTGCCCTTTTACCTTTTATGTAGCCACATAATGGTTTGAAATGATCATCACAGTATCAAAATACAGTCATTAATTTTGCATTGACACTTTGATTCAATTTATTAAAGCTACCGAGAGGATGAAAGTCACTTTGAAACATAAGTAAAATGCTTTCCTTTTTTCAATTAGAATAAAAGAGTAACTAATTCCACAGTTTAATAACTGTTTCTAACACTGTACATTTTTTTCGTAACATGGAATGCCAAGGTGTTGTTCCTTTCCTAGTCCCTATCCTATTATCATGCACACAGGCATTGATTTTTATGCTACTCCAACTATGTGAGCAAGATTTAGTTCGAATATGAATATTACATTTTGTGTATTAACTGATATAACCCAAAACAAACGCCGTCAGCATTGTATTATTTTAATGAATTTCCCAATTTCGAAAATCAATTGCAGAAACGCTGACTGAAAAAAAAAACATATTTAGAAAAGAAAAAAAACATCATATTACTACTGAGTAATTATGTTACATTAATAATAGGCAATCAAGGGGAATTCAATATAACCTTTAAAAATTGTCAATGAGGTAGAATGTGTTACAGGAAAATCCAAAAAGCAAGTTAAGAAAAGATATCAAATTAAAATGTATCTTTTTGGAATCAGATCAGATAACAGTAGATACAGACATACAATTTCTGTGTCCAAAATGAAGTTCAGTGCAAAGTTATGCTCAAACAAAAATAAAATATTTCGAAAGAGTATTAAATAACATTCAATTTTATTTCTTGTGCCTAGATAAAGAATAAATATGAAATATTATCCTGCAACTCTTGTTCAACTACGTTAATGGTAATAACTTTTGTGTTTTTCCATTAGGTTCATTCTAACTGGCGTGTCTTGTAAACCTTGTTGTTTTATGCCTCGTAGCTTTTCGGAAAATTTACTCCGAACAAACTTAGCTCCATTATAATAGCTGGTATAACTTGGCCCTGTCAACTGACCTTGGTGAAACATGCCAGCCAGGAAGGGAAAACGAGCAAAGAACGGTGTGGGAGTTGGAATAGGTTTGACTGCTTAGAAGTTAGAATGGAATGGAGATATCAGTTACTTTCCCATGAAAAAGCTATACTGTTCAGTATTTTATTCATAAGTTTTTCCATTACCAGCCCTTCCACACATTGACACGCAGGGTTAGACAGCATGCGTTTCGGGGATAGCCGTTCCAATTCCAACGTTTACTCCCATCCAAATTCGAATTTTATAACCATAGTTTTGAGTAATTACCCTTGAAATTGGTTAAAATAAAACGCATGTTACACAACGTTTTCTAGCAAACGAAATTGCAAAGAATTTGACATACGGGGTTATTTCTTTTGCCTTATTAAATGAAAGTCGCTTCAAAGAGCAATCATTGCATCGCCATGTTTGTGTATCAACAGTGATGCCAAACAACCAATAAGCCTCCTGGCAAGATCGTTAGCTGGAAGAATTGAATTATCATTCGTGTCACATTGAAAACATTATACATGCACATCTTCTTTACTTTCATAGCCTCCTCCCGACTCCGTATCGCTACTTATTGCCCATTGTCCTATACGAAAAACTAGTTTATCTATTTCTGTCACACCACGCACTTGAGTCGTGGGTTTACCATAAGTTGGGTTGCCTTGCTGGTGCAAGTGAGACATTTTATATGTACATAAGAGACAATTGGGTCAAGTCTTGATGATGACACAGAAACAAAAATCATTTTCCTTGTATCTTTGTAATAAGTACAATGCTAGCAGTTGCGGAGTATAGGCCCACTCTGGCTTTGCTTTTTTGTAAAACATAACTTGCACTTGCACGCAAGTTCATCTTAATAATACTTGTAAAACGAAAGGTAGATTAAAGCTAGAATAAATTGATCATATTATATTTTTCATTTATACAAGAAACTAAAGAGGAGAAAATTCAAACTTCATTTCCACGAGTGAAATTTGTCACTTAAAATTAATGTCTTTTCTCACTTCAAATTCAAACTACCGGACAGTTTTTGTATATGAAGTATGAACGAGCGTTTCACAGTTCATGCACTACCTTTTTAGCACGTTCATAAAATCTTGCTGATTGTGTACAAGTTTTACTGTGAGAAATAAATGAGTACTTTTACTATGCTTTATGGGCCACATGTTGTGACTCTGACTCTGACCACATAACCCAAACCACCTACAATGTTTTAGTACAAAAAGCACAAAAAGTAAATAGAAAAACGATCCTCAGTAACATCACATATTTACATATATACATACAAACATTTCTGGGAACACTATCGGGTATGATATAGACCTAAATACATGACGGCCGTAAATAGAAATTAGGTTGTACCGAATTCATGCGTAAAACTAAGTCTATTTTTAGTATCTCTCGCGACGATCATAATCATTGCCTAGCTGGAGAAAGTTGAAACATGCACACATGGGAATCCTATTTCTTCCAAATAAATCCATTACTCTTACTTTTATAAGACAATGTAACATAACACAATGTACCAATATTTTCTTTCTTTCTCAGTTTTCGCTGGAGTTATATAATTTTACTCTTAATAATATCAGCACTTGGATAAACAAAAGAATGTAACGTGCTATTTATATATTTCGTAGGGTATTCTAGTAGTTGTTTTATTGCAAATTGTAAACCAATTGATTTAAGAATCCATGAGATTTCGTGCGTAGATTATTCCTTTCTATGTACGTCATTCCGACAAAGGAAAAAAACGCAATTACACAACTAGTTATGATCATCATGAAGCAACAGCTAATCATTATCTTCATACAGTAACTGTCATAAGACATATCGTTTTCTAGCAGCACAATGCAACATAAATGTCTATTAATAAGATTTGTTTTGAAAATACCGGAAGAGAAATGTGTTTTATTGAGAAATGAAGACGAAAAAACAAAAATCTATAGTCCATCCATTAGTAAATTATATGTCATTTAATGGGAAAGCAAAAGGAGGCGTTTACCAAAGATTATTCGAAAATTCGTGTATTTTTATTTTATTTAACAAGTGGCCACCTATACCAGAATGAGTTAGTTTGGCATATCCATGTGTATAAAAGATATCACTGTCAAACACAAATATGGACAAAGTATCTTTGAAAGTTAATTTATTTATTTGCCAGACCAACAGGCCGCGATTATTACGACATGCTAAAGTAGAAGAATCAATCGATAAAATTAGAAGAACTATAAAGCGATTGCATTTTTTTCCCAATTATTTTTTTTATAAATTGAGGTAAGGTATCCTTGAAAGGAACTTTACAGATGGAGACAGGTACAAAAATAGCATTGGCATTTTGCATTGCTTAACGTTGATTGCTACACATTACCAATCATATTTTTTTAACTATCATTTTCTACTATACTATTTACATGCACAATTTGTACAAAAAATGGCTGTACTCAGAATGAATGCTACTGATTGCACTTTTTCGCCTAAGAAAATCATCAAAGATTCCTAGTAGTGACGGAAGTAAATAGTATCTGGCAAACCAAAATCACAGGCACGGTTAGAAAGGCAAAAAAGGCTCATAAATGCAATATTGTGTTTGGTAATTTTTCAACATGACTACCATTTTTGTATGAACGTCTACGTCTAAAAACGAAAGAGAACAGAGAATAATGAAAGATATGAAAAAAATCATAGCTACTTTTTCGTTTTCACTGACACGCTAACCAAAGCATTAATGTTGATGTATAAAATCCAAACAAGTGCCAAAATATCTTTAAAAGATATGTAGCTTCACAATAATCAGCAGAATAGACAGTCGCAAGCAGACACGAATACTGCTACCAGTTAAGAAACTTCAGTCATTTTTTTAAAAAGAATGTATCATTCATGCATTCAAATCCATTGCGAAGTTAACGAACATTACCTCTTACAAACTCATTTAGTGAGAAACGTTAATGCAGAGAGCAATGAAAGAGACAACTTGTAATACGTTGTGTAGTACGACTACTTTTGCTACAAATAAACCCTTTTAGTGTGGTTAGATTTTATTGTACACGCTCAAGCGTAAAAGTAGGCCATGCAGTTGCACTTCTGACTTGACTCTCCTGTGTGTGATCATTTACAACTTTCACATGCAGACTCATGTAGCAATCATCATCAACAAATTTTCTTTTTGCCATAAATATTTGTATTCAATACTTGCACCGTACCCTAGCTGTCATTACACACACCGCTTGTACAGACAAAAAACGTGATTATAATAGATTGTAACCACTGCCATTACTCTACACAGATATATTTTACAAAAAAAAGCTAGATTGTATTAGTGAAAAGGCAGTTGCTTGTAACACATTTATGACAATAAGTGCGGTAAACCTTTAAAATGTAACTTTTCAGAACTTCGTATGTGGACACACATTTCAAATCTTAGACCTTCCTTTACCAAACCAAAAATGTATCATCGATAAGCAAAAATTAACATTTACTCACATTCCTCAAATTTATCAATAAGTTTTTTTCGCGTGATACCAATTCTGTACAATAGTAACCTCTCCTGTAAACAAAATCGATGATTTGCACGCAAAGTCAGTGAAATAAAAGTAATTCTTACTCCCAGTACAACAGAGAGTCAGGTTTTCTTGGGTGCATGTAAAACCTACAAAGAAAATACTTCATCTTGTACCAAACTGAGTAAGACCAAGAACAGGTACAATTCTTGCGAAAGAACTGTGCGATAAGTCAATACACCATCATTCTCAATTCTTATAAATTTCCAACTTTGAACTTTCTATTAAAGCGCTCAAATACGTTCGTAGAATTCTGTAGAAACAAACACGCTTTTGGCAAAATATTAAATTTACAATTTCAAAAACCATCTTGAGTAAATGAACATTCTAAAATTAAAAACCACTGATTTGGTCGGAAAAGGTTAAAAGTCATACTTGTATGTACATATTATATGGTTCTCGAGAATCTCTTCTAACAAGTTTGGTAAACGGCTCGGTTCTAAACCTTCTTCACTAAACCGAATCCAGTTATAACCTTTCTTTATCTTCAACTGCAACATGTAACCAAATACTAAAAATTGTTTCACACATCAACTGAGTATTTTATTGCAATACTGCTCTAAAAATCCAATTGTGTATATCAATCTCATGACTATAACACAAGTATATTTATTGAAATTTAGCTGATTCATTGCATAAGAATTACTTTCATGATTAAATCCTCAATGTCCCTGTGCCTTTTACTAGTACAAAACATAACAAGCCTGCTCAATAATTTCATGGATGATGATGCTAGGCGATAAGTCAAAAACACACGCCTATCATACTATCATCATATCACTACTAACTACTACCTGCTAACTATAGTAGCTCAATATTCATCTGATCATCTAGCAATGTGATGATGTTCATTAGGTCACCGCAACATCAGTGATAATAACAAGAGATGATAATTCACGTTCACTTCACATTGGTCGGTTGGCTGGTGATAGTGACCATTATGCAAATGACCATGCGTTAATGTAAATGTAATGTGAATCGGTATATCGCATAAAAGTACACGCGAGAGTGAATACCTATATATATCCTCATGTAAAAACAAGAACACCTCATTTTAAACAACCCCAGCCCCAATGCAGTGTTGCTATTACAGCTAACTAATGCATAAAAAACAACAAAAGCAAAATAATAATAAAAACAAACAAAAACTAGGATATCAAAATAAAAATATATCGACTCGACTGTTTTTGTTTTTGTTGTGAAATGTTGCACAAAAAAAGTGCGCATTGGACTAATGACTGTTTTTAAAAGTGGCTAACATGCAGCGTTGACTTACTCAGTTGGAGTAGACGACACGCGGTAATTCAGTTGTCATATCCGTATTCACCTGCTACTCCATCCTCCATCTGCTTACGCACAGATAGACAATAGATGATGCATGTATACAAAAAAACTGATAGTAGCAACTCAACTACCAAATGCTGTTGTGCCCAATTCTTTAGGACACCACTAGTGTAATATGGAATTTATTTTTCTGTTGCTGTAGGCCTTAACATTAAAAAACTACATATATTAAAATCGCAACAACTAGATAGAAAAAAATAGTTGCATTGCTTTTTCATGGTATTACGTGGTATGTACTATCCACAACCATATGTCATCTAACGAGTACATTTTTGTATGCATAAAACATGTGTTTTATGGGCCATTCAAAAAAGTAGTAATTATCTAACAACAAATCTACTATTTTTTTCGTATTATTGCATAAAGTGAAAGTTATCAGACAACTTTTTCATATTTTTGTATTCCCACAAATACCTCCGGTTATAATATAATGCTTTTATTATTCAACAAATGTACGGCATATTGAAGGATACATTTACTTTACTCATTAAAGTAAATTATGAAATAAGCGAACGGTACATGTATTTACTCGATCGTATTCTATTAAAAGCCAAGTCATACTATCATAGATAGTATGGTCGACGGTCAGAGAATTAATAGGAGTGACAAGTTAATAGATAGTTTCATGTAATGCAATGTCAGGTCACAAGGTTTTCCGACAACAGAACCAAGTGGTGAAGATCCTTTCGGTAGTATTTTTTCCTCGTAACTTCCCATGTTTCGCTTTATTTATCTGCACTACAAGTACAGTGTTATATTTTACTATGACTGACTATGAGTCGATTCTGTTTTGTCAATGTTAAATAATTTCCTCCTAAAATCATACATTTGATCTGTAATCCCATATTATACTGTTTTCAGTATTTCACTTTCAACCGTGTCATTTTATATCAATCAGGACTAATGACCATGGTAGAAATAAAGCCACATCAATGAAAAATGCTACTTAATTCAATACTTTCGGTGTCCTACTTTACAAAGACTTCCAGCTATAAAAAGTGTTCATTTTGTAAAAACCCCAACTTATGAACGCAAGGTATGTTTTCCTCAATAACGTACTATTTGCATTTTTATCATATCTTGTTCCGGGTAACCGTCAAGCTATTATATTGATTATCGAATCGTCTCATTCTTTGAGTTTTTGCGGTCAGCAACTTTGCTTCTTTGCTATTAGTTAAAGAAGACTCAAATTAAGCTGATGTAATTTTTGGTTTTAACAAGCTTAATTAATTGCAGTCTGCACGCAAATCCAGTTAAAGAGAACAAAGACAACAGCGCAGCGGTTTTAAAATAAAAATTATGATAAGTCTCTAAAACATTTAGGTCAAAGGAAGAATCATACTTCGCACATTTCTTTAACTGACCAGATATAAAACATACATACATGGCAGGTAAGTATAAAGTTGCCTTGATTT
The DNA here is from genome assembly GCA_034699025.1 of Entomobrya cf. arborea Gr-Col-00668. NCBI lineage: Eukaryota > Metazoa > Arthropoda > Collembola > Entomobryomorpha > Entomobryidae > Entomobrya > Entomobrya cf. arborea Gr-Col-00668. The sequence goes on from JAQIWN010000308.1 coordinate 25,268, forward strand.
CTGCTCTTTACTTTTAACACATTAAGTACTTCATTATCATATTAATTTAAGCACCTGGCCGTAATGCTCCCTCAGCCATATCGGACTAAAGCACACAAAACTCAAAAAATGAATCTTATACCACCATAGTTCGTTTTTTCGACATTTTGCTGATCCACCATCACAACTAAGTTCAATTTGCAAAATGCTGACACACAATGCATCATATGTTAATTTTTCTGGATATTTATTGGTTCTTGAGAAAAATTTAGTCGTTTTTCAAAAGAGAAAAATTTTACAAGGAGAAATCATTCATGCACGCAGCACATGCAGTTAACGTACATCTTTGAGTCACTTCAGCAAAACCTTTTGCAGATTTATGACGCATAACTATGTTCAGGATAAATTAAATAACTGGGTCGCGGAATTCCATTAAAACCGGTTATTTAACTACCAGCAAGAAGATGTTGAGCTCACAACAAATCGAAATTAAGGAAATAAGATCTTCCTATTTTCCTTTTCTGTATGACTTCTTTCGTACATTTCATCTGCTCATTATGTTTTCCTTTTGCATATGTTACGGATAAATTGCAGTTATCACCGTTAGTCAAGAAGCAATCACAAACGCACGGTAAGAATACATTCAAAAAACCGTTAGCAGATAAAGTTAGTGTATTATAATGCAAAATATTAAGATTTCTTCTTCAAAGTATTCTAATTACAACCCGTATTTATACACTAAACAGCAATAGGGTTAAATTTTACTTTTTTTTATACTAATGTTCTCCAAATTATTGCTTTTTAGCTTCTCTAGTATCATACCAAATTGCCATCTACGAAACGAATATTTAGAACGTACATCCTTTTATTTCCAATATTATTACATTACAAATTCTGATTTTTCATGCTTGAGACACACTGGCAACTGATGAATCCAACGTATACACACATGATATCCCATTACAATCCTACTTGAAATTACTGTGAGAGTTTTCCTAAAAGCAGCAAGTCCCTTAATCATGTAATATTACATTACAGTTCTGTTGGCCCTTCACACTGATGAAATTCGCATTAGAATCATATGGACACATCCCATAACTCTAATCAAATTCTGCCGAGCTCGAAAGTAGGTCACTAATGATGTGTACTTTTACACAACGCAAAAACTGCATTACAGTACAGTACATATAAAAGCGTGTGCTGTCACATAAAAGTGTATGCCTCACAAAAGTGAGCATACCATCATTATCATCTGTAAAAACTGTACATAAAATGAAAAAGTATATAAAAATATTTCAAACTCTCATATTTGGTGACAAAGAAACGTGCAACGTCAAATCTGTTGCTCTTTTACTCACACATACCTTTACATGTGCATGCAATCTAAACGGACCCGTAGCTAATAGGATCTACAGCATTTCAAACAACTGTCAGCAGATCGATCACGCTTTAACCGAAGAATCTTTGCAAACCCATTTAGCCATAACCAAGAAGAAAAGGAAGATCTCGGCTTGATTTACGTATCGCATTCACAAATTTGTATTGTATATCTTGAATCTTGTCATACAAGCATGTACATATGGCACTTATTCGTCTGACTTGAAATCAAGCAATCAGCCAACAATTCGAACTAAACGTTATCAAAAACATCAAGCACAAATGTTGAATAAAATAAGAGTTTTCCATCAACGGCTGAAATGTAAAAAAAATCATCATAATGAATCATTGCAATGGAAATGTAAAGGAGTTAAAAATATTTCTAAGCCATTTTTTAAGCGTTTCATATTCATTTCTCAGATTTCATTTTTATGTACGCATATAGTAGCGATGGAAACCAGTATGTTTGATATTCTCTTATTACCCAAAAACTGTTTCGTGAATTAACAATCCAAAAAATCGCTTGAAACAAAGGATGTTACGGAAACGCGATAAGTTTGATAAACCTGCAGCATTGTAAACGCAAACGCAGGTTTTCAATACTGTAACCCAGGATGTACTGTATTTATGCATGCTTGCATGACGAAAAGGGAGGTGAAACTAATGCCTACACGTGCGACATCAGCTCTCTGAACTCACGTGTAAAGCAAACATAACTTTTCACATGTTCAAAATTCCATGTATTTATTAACGTGCTCATAAATGTGTACCAGATGAAATAGTATATTATACTTTAACTGCAGTGCTATAATGTTTGTTTCAATAAAAGAGCAAAGATCAAAAAGTGAAGTACTAATGAACTCAAAGTGTCATCTTGCCCACTACAACATATCTTTGAACCATTTTTCTTTCACCAAGAAAACTAATTGACCTTGAGAAGAAAGAAGACTATTGCACGCGTAGAATCAATGCACTATACACACACATGAACTTGCATAATTTGTATCATCCTCCCTCATATTTAAATTGCACACTAGGATGATGATTGATCTAATTTAGAATAATGCATTTCTGTTCTTGGAAGCTCATGTAAACAACGAGCCGAGAAGCGTAATTGTCTAATATGTTTGTTCAAATGTTTAATATACATGCTTTCGTTTCAAGTACTTGAGATGAAATGGCAATTTTTCTTCAGTGTCTCAAGGGCAATATAAAGCCATTTGAATTATAGACATGCATCATATTCACATTTCACCTTCATGTTATTATGGTCAACAACTGGAATAAGCCAAAGCCAAAATTCCAGTTCATCGTATCACAAATGTATAGGCAATAGGTACGTATGCATGAATAACAATGAAACAAGCATTTCTTGGAACTTTCACATTCAGTTCGCAGGAATCGAGAGAAATACATGGTGTAAATGGAATCCATCCTAGCCACTATACTCATGGATGAATATACAAGAGCTCTGGTGAAACTGACTACGAGCCAGCATACTAACATGCAAGTCTGTGAACATAAATATTTGCGTGTCTAGTGAGTAGCGACTGCTTTGTCAGGCAGAGTGCAATCAGTATACCAACATGTGTATATATTGCCTGTACTCTTGCCTTGGTGCCAATCTCCTTGCATTCTAGTTTCTAGAAGCTCTTTCTGATTTCAAAGAATTTTCTAGTCTTCCACTGGAATCCACTTTTACTCACTTGCCGTTTACAAAGAAAGATACACAAGTGAGAAAAGAACATTTTTACTAAGAATAAAGCTTGTTCTTCTATTTTATTTTCTCTTGGAAAAGTTTGCCAAATGCTTCACCAAAGTTTCCTCAAGTTATGCCATTATACACATGAAAGAAAACCCAAACACAGGAGAATGGAGAGATACATGCTTTTCAAAAACTGCACTCAAAATAAAGGGTTCCCTTTAGCTATCCCTCTTGTTACATGAAGAGGTGAAAGAGTGTAATATTTTAGTTTTCTCTAAGCCACAAATTTTACGTTTACACAGCCTTTCTTTATGTATCTACGTATATATGCAGCGATGGAACACTGATGCACGTTTCACTGAATAAATGATTCCTTGAAACCTTGCCCTACTTCCAGGACTTTTGTGTGTGTGCTGTAAGGATAACAGAGAAGCAGAAAACGACAAACCAATACACCATCAACGTAGTATGTAGAATTCAATTTTTTGGGCTAAAGTTGTACACAATCACTACATCAATTTCTTGTTTCCGTGTATCCCACCGGAAAGTCTGTTAGACTGACTTCCAAGTACAGACTTATGGACAGGTTGGAATATACATAAGAGTATTTGTTTAAAGTTTTTTTGTGTAAAAAATGACAATGACAGCGAATAAAGGTGATGGGACAAAATGATGTTAAATAAAATCCTTCCTTTATGGCATATTCAAGGTATTCACGATTGTCCATCAAAATGAACTTCAATATGTGATTGTAGTATCCATATCTCATGATCATCACAGAATTTTTTTCATTTTATTGTTGTTCATCTTTTCCCTAAATAATAACAACTATGTTTCATTTAGCCTTGGACTAAGATTTTGCGAAACTTTAAATAACTTACTCCCTAAATAACAAATGCAAATATTTACAAGCAAAGTTCCTGTTTGAGATTTAAAAAATAGGTGGCTCCTTGAGAGCGTTCTGATGCTCCTATTGTAGTTCCATCCTATTTTCTTGATGTAAAAAATGCAAAACCTTCATGCATGTCTTCTCGTTGTGATTTTTTTCCATGCTTAGTCATATCGCAATGTTTTTTTAAAAACTTTGCTTTGGGATGCTCAATGCTACAAACAGGATGACATTTGGACCTTTATTTACTACACCTGCCAATTAGTATTGTAGCTTGTGTAGCTACTCAGACAGTGAGACATCCTTGATGTTCACGATTTATAGTCTATTCAATAAATGAATGAAAAGATGTCATCTTTGTGAAACACCACGGTTGATACATGTAGCAGTATAGTATTGGGCATCTTATTTACATTTCTTGACAGTACATAATCCTTTATGTAATGAAATCAAATAGAGTGTACCAGGACATTCATACGAAAGTCATATGCAAGAATCCATCTTGGGATTTCACGTCATGTATGTAAGAAGGAAAGAAGTTGTTACGTATAAAAGTGATTCATTTACGTACATCCTATTTATACTCCTACTTTCCTTATTGCTTAGCATATTATAATTCTGAATTTACTTTTTTGCCAACTCAATGTCAACCCACACGTAAACCCAACAAAATATAGGCTTTTGCAAATGTTATCAGTAATTTAGAGAGCATCCTGCTGGCTTTGTCAAGGTAGTCAGTTAATCATGGAAAGTATATACAAATGGTTTCTTAATCTTTCCATCGAATAATACAAAAACACCAGGAGAGAGGAAAGAAAGTAAAAATGTTATGAATGTCAAAGACGACTTGTGATTTTGGCCCTTTGATGTCACCAATGGAGACACAAACGGAACACTTGATGCAGGAGTAAGTATTAGAAAATCATGGGTCCGGCTTCGTTTAATTTCAAAATCAGACTAATTCTTACTCAACAGGAACATTATTGCCGTAAAAGCAATGGCAGGCAATTATAATCGTAGCGAAATCTGACATCTACTTTCATGGTTGCAAATCTGGTCTGCTGAAAGAGCCCACCATAATAGTTGTAAAAACAATGAAAAACCATAATGGAAATGGAAAACTACTCAAACTAACTACAATGTTAAAGAACTGTTGCTATTATGACTACGACTATTATTCTCATTGTCATATTAATGACACGCATTGCAGATTCAACATTCAACAATGTGATTTTACTATGCGAATAGTAGAAATGGAGGTCAAGCGTACACAACAAGTATATTATTTTGTTTTGGTGGTAGAGCATAGAGTAGAGCAGGTATTCGTCTAATAACCATACACATATGAATAACATTCATGGAAATTGCAAAGTATGAAGTAAAGGAAAATTTTCAGCTAGTTTGGTTTCGTAAACAATAACATCAACGCTGGCTTTGTTTGGGAGGCTCTTCTTTGTATTCTGAGATCGCCTTCACCATTTTAGTCAAAATTGGGAAAAACATGATTAATTTCGATTTTACACGAATGTATAAGCAATTCATTGTATGGATCACAGATTGACTGGTAGAGCGTGCCAAATAAAGCTTTCAAAGCTAGTAATGGAATGCAATTTTTCATAATTTGACAGCAAAAGATAAAATACAAAGAGAATATACATGCATTACATGAGCTATAAGCAATCCTCGCATCAGTTCAGGCTCACGCATTGGATTAGATGCAACGTAAACACGTAAACCTTCAACAGCAATAGTGTGGCTCCTCTTCCTAAAGTTCCAAAATCCAAAACAACTGTAATCCAATTTTTTACTCACTTATTTTTGAAGAATTTTATTCAAAGACAAAATGGCTGCCATTAATATATGGAAAGGTGTTTTGTTGTTTGTGAATATGCCTACCCATCCATGCAAATAATAATAATGAGTGAGTAGCAATCAAGGTAACGTGTCTTGGCACTGCCTTTTTGCTCACCAAACCACTATACCACATTAAATGGCAATCATTATCATATACGTCAATAAATTCCTCCTCCTCCTCCATCGTCGTTATTCCCATCATCCTTTCCCACTCACTTCAATTCACTTCGTACATGACGCCGTTTAAGCTATCACAACTCATCTCTTTCAGACTCATGATCATCATCGTCATCAAAGATCTGTCTGTCTGTATACACACCTATCTAAAAAAGAAACCACTAAAGCTACATAGCTTGTCTCACTCAAATAAACAAATAATTCGATATGTATGAAAAATCAGAACCAGGACCATCATCACGGTATATTATCATGACATGCTCACGCTAGTATAGTGAGTAGTTGTAGTTATTTGCAATGAAATATTTGCAAGCACTGTTTAGTAGTCCTAGTTGCCTGTCCCTGTCTAGAAAAACAACACAACAATGAAATGCAAGAAGATTGTAAACAACATCAAAGAAAGTACATTGCATTACAATTCCTTAGCTGATCAAAAAAAACAACTCAAGGCATTGGATGAATGCTTTTCATTACGAAGCACTACCAAAGAAATGAAAAGATTTTGCATGATACCAATACAAAAGAATATTCAAACGTAAGATTTTTTTCTGTGTAGGCAGTACACATGCTGACTTTATTCTTTATTTTATGCGCATACCGAGTATGCTAGTATTTATGTAGATTCCAAAAGACAAACTAATGCTCAAATCATGTAAGTGTTCAAACACCACATGGCTATAAAATATATAAAGTACATAATACATATTGTCGTGACTTCTTCATCATCATGGCTTTGACTAGCTTAGCTCCTTAGCAAGTTGTTAGCACTACAAAATCTACTATTGAATATGCACTATGCACACTGCATCTGCCGTATTGTGCCAGCCAACAGAGCCATCCCAGACTAGCAAAGCGTATCAAAGTCGAGGAAGACTCTGATGGTGAATATCATAAAAGCAAGTTCTTATTCTCTGTTGATATTGTGTGAGCAATGTAACTTTTATATATCTATATTACTCAACTTCATACATAACATAACTTTGTCCATAACCTACTGACACATATTGTAAAAAAATGTATGCCACTGTTACCAATACTTTGCTGTAGCATTTATGTAGGTAAATGTTGTTGGTTTGGTGTGCTATCCAAGAATCTTACGATTTTTACTTTTCTATCTTTTTCTTCTAAACGAATAATTGCCAGCAACTAACACTATGGTATTGCGTCGTGATTTTCAGATTTTTTAAATCAGATCTACCAGTTTTGAATACATAATTTTCTTTATGTAAGTTATACCAAGTCCCATAATATATATTATGGTCCTGTTGTTACAAACTGAATGCTATTCTTCACTAATTTTCCATTTTCTCAGCATTTTCATGTTTTATTAGATCGTTCGGTGAAAATTGTATAAGTATAATGCCTTTACTTGAAACCCACACCAAAAGGTGATTCAAAAACGAAAAAAAGCTGGAGAAGGAGAAAGTCCTCCCCCCACAATAATGGTTATATTTTGTAAGATTGTTGTCACATCAGTGAAAAGCAAGCCAGATGCAAGAAATACTTAGGAGGTATGTATAACTTTAGTTGGTACAGTTGGTGAGTTTGATGCTGAAGCTGTAGACCTGAGTTTTCACGTACATAATGCTTTTTATTTTCATATACCAAAAAATATAGAAACTGAGATAAAATTAAAAACTGAAAACATAGTTATGCATTCTTGTATTCCATGTTTGGATCTGAGCGTAGCAATAAGACAGACTACTCTTATACTTTGCAAACAATAGCTGAATTCGTTAGCAAGTGTGAGTTCTTTCCTTTCACTTAATTCAGATAAATCCCTGTTACTCTAACAAATGCATGACCAACTCTACAAGACTGACAAGTTTGTAAAAAATTTAGTACTAAAAGTATCTGAAATCGAGCATGTATCCATATTGTTATGTAAATTCTACAAGTCTAAATATCAGCGGACTTGGTACACACACAAGTTTCCGGGGATCATTACAATAGATTGTACGCACTTTTATCGTAACGTCAGCTCTGTTTTCCATATGAATGTACAACACTCATTAATGTCTTCACGAGGGGTCGTCATCCTGTTCCAAGTAACAGGAAACCCATCACTTTAGCGTAAATACAAAGATAAGTGTGTTTTCTATCACTATAGTTCAGTTAAGCTGTACATCAAAATCTTTTCATTTCGTAACATCATCGTTTCATTCACCGTAAATGCTTTTATACTGACATCTCATCTCGCATGAACATCATACCCATCAGATGTAAATGAACCACAAATCCTCCATCCTTACTTCCCACATTACCAACAACAATGACATTAACACATTATTGGTGAAACTATTTATCATATTGTACCATCACATACACATAAAGCACAAACATTTCTAGTCGGGTTTCAGAACTGATTTAAGAATGGATTTATAAATTATTTATTATGTTTGCTCCTCCGTGAGTCATAACCATTAACAACATCAAAATAGGTCAAGTCAGTAGTTTGTTCAAATTTTATGAAATCCCGTTTTCTTTACGCTCTACTCCCATCAAAAGCACTGAAGCTGTAGATTCATGAGATGGAGTAAAAGATTCTTACCTCTTCATTTAGTGTTAAAATGCATATATCATATTCTAAAACACATGGCAGTAAAATACTAATGGATATTTACCTCAAAAGATAAAGGTTAAAGACATGTAATCATGTAAATCACTTTGTTGTGCGTTCTATGTTAATGACATAAGCAATAGGTTGTGGTAGATGAATGGATGGATGAGAGGTATTAAAAAACAGTGATTTTCTTTCAAATTCCGATACTCTTCATCATGACATAAAACACGTAAACTTCTTGTCAGGCCATGCTTTTTACTTCCCCTTATATTTCACCGCACGTGCCCCTAACGGATGTCCGCATACTAAATTCTCAATAGAACTGTTACATGACATCATTGGCATTTCTATTTCTATGAACAATGATGCGAGATACAAACATATGAATTATGAATGCAGAAATTGTGAACAACGCAACAATTGTGTACGTGGTTTAGATGGACACTGAAAACCGTTTTTACTGATTTTTTCAAGGGGTTTATTAATAAACTTGTCAAAAAAAACATCCCCACCCTTTTCTTTCTATAATTCAATATGATATCACATTGTGGAAGAAATTTCTACAGTGTATAAAAAGTAAGAAGTGAAATACCTAGATAAAATGGCTACAGTTAGTGAACTACTGTAAAAGGAATGGATAAACTTGACCTTGTAGGTGTTTTGCTTTCATGGACGAGTAATGAAAAGCTATATAAACGGAAGGATTAGTCAGATGTGTGTGTATGTTCTCTTTGTGTATAAGAGAGAACAAGTTCATCCATCCGACTTTACAAAAAAGCTCCATCAATTTTCTGCCACCCTTTACAAGTCAGATGGTGATAGAAAAAGTCCAAAATAGCAAGTTTATTCAATAACAGCTTAAAATCATATGTGAATTAAAATAATTCATGTGGTTTCAGTAGTACCACCGAATTTCAGCTGATAGTACGGAATATCAAATTTATCAATATCCAACCAGCAACGAAGTACAAAGTATCCTTCAAAAACAGAATTACTAGCGAAGAGTTTATACTTGTACCATGCACTAGACTAGAGACTAGACATTCCCCCATTCTACCACATACTCTTCCGATCGATATGGCCTATTTAACTAATGCCCTACTTTACTTGTGCTCATGCCATTGCTGCTAGTGATAGTCAACTTCTACACTTTAGCTTGGTTTGGCAGTGTACGCTTTTCTTATAAAGGCCAAATTGCTTGCTTTTCTGCTTTTATACTATGTAATACTAACTATTCTAATTAATTTTGCCTTCGCTTTCGTTGTGCGTGTGTATCTTTTCATCCATTTTAATATGCATAATTCTGTAAATAAAATCGGATTAACACCACTAGTCCAAGTCCAACATCGCAAAAACAACAACACATGTTGCAATGATTGTTTTAAGACGAGTACATTTTATTGATGTCTACAAAAAACATTTACTTCTGCTTTGTGGTATATTTTTTTAGGAAAATAAGAATGATCTAAAATTCAGCATTTAAAATGGATTCCTTATTATGTTTGGCTTGGCCAAACAATAAATGTTATATCATTATACAGATAACTAACTAGCACAGGTAATAAAAGACCAGCACTTAATTATACGATGCATTCTTCCATTCTTTGTAAATCATTTATTGCAACTTTTCAAACATGCTTTTACATTCGCGAATTACGAAAAAAATGGTAATTATGTGGGGAAAAAATTTATCTGTCAAGAGAATACTAAGACCGTACTTTTCTGTCCACCAAACAAATGTGAATCAAGAATTTATACTTTTTTGTTTCAAAATAGGGAGATAATATAAAAATTGGAATGAACATATATATTGTGTTTCTTAGCTATTGCATAACGCTATAAACTAAGCGAGTTAGTAATTTTGCTCGACTATCTTCAGAGCCGCGTTTAAGGTATGAAGAACAAAGAAGGTTATGCATAAAAGTAGTAATTAGGTGATACACGGGATTGTACGAATGATAATGCTTGTATGCTTGTGTATAAGAAACAAATCAATTTTATTGTTACGTTTCATTAACTTACTGTCATCTACTGAAAGAATTATAATTTTTTACACGTGTGATTGTGGAAGCAAAGCAAACATTCGCATTCTTTGTAATTTCCCACTCACCAGTAATACTTTTTTTTCGAATAAAGCCACGGCAGTATGTGATACACTAAACGCTTTCTACATAATATTATCATAAGGTGCTCCAGGGCATTATGTTTTTATACTTTTGAATATAAAACCGTACCATTCACTTTTTAACGCAAAAAAACGTAGCAAGATCGAAAACCTGTAAGTTTTGCTTTCTAAAATTTCATGATTTTTAAAACTGAAAGTATCATTTCACCCTTTCTCCGATCTGACACATTCAGTGCATCCGGCATGTATTATATGTATTCGAATTACTAATTTTTACATTCATATTGTCAGCAAAGTAAACATGACAAGCAAGACTTTTAACCTCGATTTGACTGATAGTGATGATGTAGAAGCTTGAGGAAGAGCAGGTACATTCTATATTCTGGGAGAAGATGATAGCATACTTATTTCACAACAAACCGTGCAAGACTAGCCGAACCAGAATGTAACAATGCAATGATAACATAAAAAATAGCATAATATATATGCATGTTTACCAAAAATATGTTGGTATGCTACCAAACCAAAGGAAAGGTAAATAGGGAAGGCTTCATCCCATCCATTCTCATTTCACAATCTACGAAAAAGCCTTGACATAGATCAGGTTAACCATCATCATCAACGTTATGAGGTTTATCGTTGTAAAGATTCATGATTCATGACTACGACAATACAATACAAATACGTTCAAGACAATATATGCCTACTAAAAATACGTTGTGTGTAAAAATTGTTCTGCCATATGGTTATAAGGCGAACAACAATGGTAATGATAACACTGCACTGCAGCCATTCATAAAAGTTGAAATAGTCGAATAATGAACACCAACAGTGAATAGCAAAAAGATCATCTCGTGAGAGATATCTCCATAATACAATCACAGAAAGGCAATTGTTGAAATTACATGCATATTTTTACTATCTGATTCTGAATTTCAGATGGAATATGTGTATTAAACTTTATACACGCTGAATATAAACAGGTATGCATATTATAATAGCCAGTGTTGTGATATAAGTACAACTGGGCCCTCCTTGCCCATAAAATAATATGATTATTATTATTAAGATAAAAAATTGACGATTATTCGTGGCATTCTGCACCTCACACAATATTTAATAACGTGGCTGTTCTCCTGCGAATATATCAGGCCAACAGTTATGACTTCTATTGACATTGATGTTGTAATATTAGTAATTTGGTAATTCATTTGATGCCCGATATTTCAGTTAAATAGTAAATCGTTTTTGCCAACTTTAGGAATTCGAATTATGATAACTTAAGTTGTAAAAAATATGTTTCAAATGTATTTTAAAGTGACTATCCGTATGATATTTTCTCAAATTATCTTTTGTTGGAAAGAACCCGTTATTGTACAAAAGTGCTAACAACGTTTCCACTTCCAAGAATACGCTGTTTTTACAAACATGTACGCAGTAATGAGCAATCAAGCCCTTAACTCAGAATTCCTAATTTTGCATACAGCTTTTAAATGAGATGAATATATTTATTTACAACAATTTTTTAAACATTCCACGTAGCGCATTAGGATATTAAAACATCTTGAGAAAGATTTGTGTTTGTATATATATGTAGATAAGCTATGAACTGTTGGAATGGAAGGCTTGCATACTTCTCTTCTCAGTATTACTCATTACATAGTCAATACACTGCACGTAGGCATTCTTTTTCGCAAACAGTGCTATGCTGATGCTGGTGGTAGTAGATTCAAGATATCGTCACGCCATAACATCGCGTCGGTATCAAGTATGTCGCGGTATTTTTCCTTTCATGATCTCAGTACTCAGAACAGAACATGAATAGATAGTTTTATACAGTTGAAGACAGAGAGGAAAGAGAGTAGTGAAGAGAGAAAAACTTGACTAATTTTGTTCTCTTGTTGAAAGGGAACGCCTGTTTCTATGTAGCCTT
>JAQIWN010000309.1:0-37839 GCA_034699025.1 Entomobrya cf. arborea Gr-Col-00668
AAAGGCTGAACCATTCAATGTCTGAACTGAACCAAAGTGAATGGTTCTGAACCAAAGTGAACCATTTAACAACACTAACCTTCAGACAAGCCGCACACAAACTTACGAAATTGCTGACGCACACCAAATAAAACCGTAAACGTGAAACGTTTGTGATTGCGAGAAACGTTGACGTTAGCAGCTCTCCCCTGTCATGTTTCAAAATCAAACAGCTTGCCACGTAATTATATCAGATGACTTTAAGGATTAGAACAAATAGTTCACAAGTGAACAAAAAATCAGCAAAAAAGACTACCCCACTCAAGAAAGTACCCCAATTTATCAGCCTAAAAATACAATTGTCTACTTTAACAGATAATTGCTTTCGAAAAATTACCACGGAAATTGCTCAAATATACAATTTACGTATGCACAAGCTATTTTTTTCAATACAAACGGAAAATTGGTAGCCAAAATTGCCATCATAGTTGAGTTCCCCAAAAAAAAATAGGGTAAATTTTTGTGTGGGATTTATCGCTGCTCATTAACGTTTATCTGTGCAATACCAGTAGAAAATTGTACGCAATCATTGATACAACCATATGTACAAATGAATGAAATTATTTTTGTATATGATGTCATCTCATTGCATCACGTTGTTATACGTTAGTAATTTTATTACATTTGATATTCTACCACCCTGTATTTTGGCTAGTATTTTTTTAGAAGGTCGACGTCTACAACCGGCTGGCTAGTCTAAATCGGATGGAGTAACGACCCGAAAAGCGGAATATTAATGGGGAAATTTCTCCATTTAAATGAGAAATTTATGCAATTTTTTTTTGCTCAGCTCTCTTGTTAAACTACATTCATAAAATTGTATCGTATAAAAAAATACTAGAATGCTAAGTGGTGAAAGAAATTCCATATTGTTAAGTTAACGCGGTACACGTGTTGGATAATATGCATTTTTGATGGAGCATCATTTATTTCAGTTGTTTCAGCGTGGAATCATCCCGAGCACGACTTGTTCTAAAAAAATAAGGTCTGATATGTGTTATTAGTAAGTTTTTTTTGTAGTTTATGAGAAATAATAAAGTAAAAAAATATAACGGGAAATGTGACGTGTCATGAAATTCTAGTTTTTTTTATTATGAACCACCGCTACCGCTACTTTATTTAGAAAAATTAAATTCCCAAGTTTTTTCGGCCTCTCATTTGCGTCATCTGTACTGGAATTCAACTTCAAAAAATAAAAATAAATATTGCAACTTGCCAATTTACAAATGTCTACTAAATTTGTAAGAATTCGGAAATAGATTAGCTTTTACACAAAACTAAGCCAGTTAACAAGTTTTTATTTTAGCATTAAATCCGAACAGCCAAGGCGATATTTCGTTGCAACGTTGTTAAACTTTCACTATTTTATTTTCTGCGTTTTCCTTCTTTTTTTTAACAATGTCTAAACCGATTTGCATACATTTTACTACTCCTCTCTAAAAACTCGATGATATTACACTGCATTTTATGTATTTCTTTTGCTGGAGTCAGAGAGATAGGCTATAGTAGTCAGAATTATAGTATAATAGCTATATATATACATATATTTGTATAATAATCCAATGTATTCCCACTATCATTTCATTTTCATGAGAATGCAATGTAACCCTGCTTTGTTAGGAAAAAGTTGTAGCAAAACTAAGAACAGCTTACGTTAGAAAAACGCCAAGTGTTCATAATCGCATCCTATTCGTTTCCCATTTCACAACTAATTTATATTCAGTACATTTAGTAATTTAAAGAAAAAATGCTGTAGGAATGCATTAATACAAAGTGTTGTAGTAACATTGTAACATAACAACCACTCTAACTGCACTGCTGTCATATTCATATCCATCTGAAATACAACAGTTTCAGTAGAAATGCAATTTAGAATTTCTTTCGTAAATACATATTTTATTTATTAAATTCTATAAATATCTCAAGTGAATTTAAAAAAGTTAATATTGTCAATCAAAAAGATCGAAAGGCGACAGTATAAAAAGTGAAAACAAGTTTTGGGAGCTAATTTAAGAAAAAAGTAATTAATAATCCAGAAAAAAATATGCAAAGATGTTTTATGTCAAATCAGATGGGAAATATATCAAATTCAAACCCCAGAGCATGATGATGATGATCATCATCATAAAAAAATATTGATGTGAAAAATGTTTGACTTGAGTTGAAACTTGACTCAATCTAAAATATCTTATAGTTTGATGCTTTATGTCAAGAATGTGGCGTTTTCCATCATCTTATTTTTTCTGTTTTACATCTTCACTGACACACGTGACAGTATACATCTTTATATCATATTGTCTATTTAGTTCTTCCACTTTCCAATATTTTCGCGGCTGCAAAATGTACTAACCCTAATTTCCAATATATTTTGCATGGGTTTATGGACATTATTTTGAATGAAAAGTCATATTAAATTTCACTTGCTCTTTTACTGTCATATGGGAAGCTACAGACGACTGGAGGGAAAAGACTAGTGTGATGGGTCGGGTATAGATGTACACTTTGGTAATCTATTATAAAAAAATAGAATGTTGAGTGTGGTAGCTAATATACAAGTGTGTTTACACAGTGCACTGACTGTGGTTGGTTGGTTGGTTGGTTTGGGGAACACAGTGATTTTGGAGACTTTTTTTGGAAATTGAGAGATTACCCTGAGGGGAAGGAACTGCGTCTATTCATGTTTGTGCTTAGAAAATAGATCAGTTTTTTTTCCTTTTGGTCTTTCCCTGAAATATTGACTGGAATATTGATAGGCTGAATGAAAGAACAAAGAAAATTGGGGTTTAATAATAAAAGATGGTGGAAGTATATTTTGGAAGAAGAGAAAAGATTTGGTGGAAGTTGGTGCTATTATTTTACACCTTAAAAAGATGAAAGTTTTTTTTCACTAAATAAAGTAAAGAATGTAGACAGCTGTCATAAAACTATGAGCATGGATTTCACTTTTTTACATTTTTTGAAAATATTTGGATAATATTTAGATATTGATTTGTAGTTAAAGCCACAGGTGAGCATTCCTTTTTGCTAGGGGGGTTTCTAATATAAGTTTCAAAGGATAACTGACATGCCGACAGGGGAAAAAAGATCAAACTTTTTAATGGAGAAAAAAGTGAGTGGGTGGGCGAGGTTGAATTTCATATATAAAATTTTTATGGATGGCATATGCTTAACGGTTAAAAGTTATGGATATTTACAAAGCAATCCAATAATTTTCAAAAAAAATTGAAGAAAAAAAGTAAATCTTCAAGTTTAAAGATAACTTTGTTTATTTTGAGAAATTTAGACAAATATTTACATTTCTTTCATCTTAACTCTTGATCATTTTTGGAGATTTAAAAAAGGGATAATATTATATTTTACTAGTTTTTTAACGTAAATTCAGTCAAAAGTTTGTTTTTCAGTCGTATCTACAAAATAAACTTTTTAAAACCCCATTGCCCCTTTCTTCATGCATAAAAGACTACTAGAAGGAAATAAAATGGACCACAGCTATTAATAATAGTATCGTGTGGTATGGCATGGCTTGACATGACGTTAAAATAATTAACCCTGTGCTTGTGCCTGCTTCCTTTTTCCGATTCACTGACTCAATTTATTATTTTTCGGTGGAAACTCATAAATAGCTTGAAAATTAGCTTTTTCCAGTTTGATACCTAGCCAAACGTTAGTACGTTTTCGATCCAATGATCAGAAAATCAAAAGAAAATTTTCTCAAGTGAAATCTTATGCATGTATACTTATATGTTTGATGGAGATGCTTGAGTGTTCTCCTTTTTGCCTTGCCCAAAAAGCCGAAGAACCGCAACCCTTGGCAACCTGTAAGAAAATCATCATTTTCTTCTCAAGTAATATGTTTGTCTCATTTAAACCAAGTAATAAATAAATGACTGGTGACTGGTGCTGCAGTAGTAGCAGTGGAGTTGGCGAGGTTGGTTGCATGTGTGGTACAGATTTCAGTATAAGTTATTATAGTTGCGGTTTGGAAGGATGGAAACTTTTCCTCTCTGCTCTGCGTCTGGTCTGGTTAACTTTTCGCGTTAACAACCACCACACACTATTCAGCAGGGAACTGGATAGTCTTAAGTAGCAAAGTAATTAACTTGTGGTGTTAGCTTGGCACAGAACAACTGAGGTGGTGTGGATAAAATAAGTAAAAGTTAGTAGAATATGGAGATATACAACATACATATAGATATATATAGAAAATAGATGCAGTGCAGTAGTAGTACAGAACAGACTTATATTATGTATATGAGCGTCCGAATATTCGAAGCAAAATGTAATTTGTTTTTTTCAAAGAATAGGTTTAAAAAATAATTTGAAATTGAACGTTGTTTAAAACGAATATATTAGAAATACATTTTCTTGCTTGTTTGGATATACTGTGGTGTAGCATAACTGCAATTATAGGTTCTTTATCATAAATGGACATACTAGGTGAACCCAAGGACAGAGATCCTTGAATAGTTTTTTTAACGAATTACCTGAATGTCCAATATCAGGATCTAGTGTGAATGAATTTTTAATTTATTTGGGTTCTATGAAATTATTCTAACATTTAGTATCTTGATCTTGAAAACCTCGCAACAAATAAAGTATTGATTGGATATTTTGTGTAGAATTTTTGAAAAGCTTTGAAAATAAAAATATGATAACACAATCGTCTGACTAATTTTTCCAAATGTAAAGGCGAAAGGCAGACGAATATCTAAATACGAATTAATGAAATGCTTCTACTTCATTTACACATTAAAATATTATATGTTTAGATTATGTATCTACAGTTTTGTTATCAGTGTTTCACACCTACAAAAGTTTAATCATGCCTAACAGATGGCACAAATCATATGTAAATACACACGATTATACGTAACAGCTTACTATATATATTCCCTTAGGAAAATAAAATATATTCTGCGGAAATTAGAGTGAAACAATTATGGCTCGTTGTCTTTTATCTCTGCCAAGTTTTCTACAACATAATATCATTTAACAGCTCTAGAAATCCTCTTCAGCTATTTTTTTTCATTACCCTCTTTGTCTAAAAATTATGTACAAATAAAACAGGGTTTTCTTTTCTTTAGCAAGAATATGCAAAGATATTTAACAATTATGCCTGCTTGTGAGATTCTCATTGAAATTTGACATTTGAAATTTACATAAGAGCAATATAACAAGTAAGAGTGGTAAAGGAACTATTTTAAATTCAAAATGTAGCCATAAATGAACACTTGGAGTCGCAGTCGCAACGCAAGCGAAAAAGCTATCTATTTCACAAAAAGATTATTTTTGTTTGTTTGTGTGAAAAGCTGTTTCCTTTGACATAAAATATTCTATCATCAAAAAGCTTATAATGTTTTTACTTCTATAACAATGATAAGCCCTGTTTTATAAGTAATGAACAAGTTTCACTTTCACAAGCCACTTTACCATTTTATGATTCAAACTTTAAAAAATTTATCTAAGCCTGCAACAAAAATTTACTTTTCCCCTTTTCTCGCACTTCCGTTGCCCCGACTACTAAAATAAACATTTAATGGTGCCTCATACTTTCGGAACACAGTTTAACCTCGACATCCGAGACAGCGGTGCACTGAAAATGCAAACTTTGGTAAACATTGCATCAACTGCTTGCAGAAAAATAAACATCAGTTCGCTTTACCAAATTACTAAGCAACTAGACAAAGCATATAATCCAAGAATATAGTTTACTTGACCAAATGGCATTTCAATTAATTCTCCATTATCATCGCTATTAGTACACAAGATATACATATAAACACAAAGAAACTATTTTTTTTATCAGACTGCCCCATCATCACCAGTCACCAGCCAAACATACATTGCATATTAGCATGTTGAATCAGAATACGTAAATAAGTTTGTAATCTAAATTCCTCGACGAGATACGAGATATCGTGTCTGTCAGCAAGACATGTTGACTACACTACAGAGCCATTGTATAATTTATGAGAATCCTATTGGATAAAAAGGAACAGTTTAATTAGATCAACGGATTATTGGACAACATCATGCCTTTCAAATAGGTGGTGGTGGCGATAGTGTCTGAAGCAAAAAAAAAATTGTGTACTAAATTTTCTACAAAACAAGTGGAATTTTTTTATTCCTTATTTTTGGACTCAAGTTTAATTAAATAACATTAAAGATTCTTATTTCCTTCCTTGATAATTTATAGTTGTTAGAATAATTTAATTTGTAATTCAAATGAAGGAAAGGGAGGAATACAAGAAAATACATTTATATTGTCGCACGATGTTGGATGTCGGATGTCATCTTAATTGAATCTCTTAGTTTTATCCATGTGCAAATTAGTCATAGTGTTCACAATTCACAAGACAACAACAATTAAATTAAATACCATGTCAGTTAAATAGAAAGACGTAAAAAAACTATAAAAAGTCAGTGAACAAATCAATTCTGATTAGTATCAATGTCAAATTTACGCAGCGCAATTAAATTTAATACGTTGGCGGTAATTTTTGAATTTTAGTCAAGTCATACATTTATATTTTAAATGGGCCATTAATTTTTTTCATAAACACTTTACTTTTATGATTACTATACGACGTCTACACACTATACTATCTTTTTCAAAGGTCTATTCAGGTTTTAAAAAGCTTGTCATTAAAAAAAATCCTTATAACTTTTTGACAAACGTCAAAGTCGTTCTAATTCACATAAAAATTCACTCTGAAAACAATTTTCAAATGAAATTAATACCTTTTTTTCCATTTATACTACTACTTCCCCATTTAAATTCATTTTAAAAAGAACTCTTAAACTGAAGGATGCTCCACGCATAATAACCACCTAATTAAAACTTCTTTGTTAAACTTTCTATAGAGATGTGTATAATTAAAAGAGTTTCACCCCATCAATAATTCGAATTTGTGCAAAGGCCAGTGGTCCCGCGGTCCCTCTCTTTAATTTTGAAAATTTTCAAAAGCATTCCACCAAAACTTCAGCGGTAGACCAGAATTAATTAACAGCCACTTCTCTAGAAACTCATTTAAAAAATATACCACCTTTCAGAGAGACTAACTTTATTATGCAACGTATTATAATCTACTCTATTCTTTATAGATTACCTACCTGACTTCATAATAATTGTGAGCTGATGAACCATGAATGTGTCAAGTTGCCCCAAAAACATATATATTATTCTTTTTCACTATGTTTACAGCAATACTCTCTAATTAATTATCATCCATTGTAACAACCTTACATAATTCAATGTAACCATGTATCATTTCCTTCCATAGGTTAGAATTAAAACAGCAACAGGCATTTATAAAATATAAAATAAACTAACGTAAGTTTAATGATGATGATGATGAAGGAACAATATGTTATTTTTTTAGTCTATGTCGTTATATCTCTACACTTAATCAAATAGTTTATACAAAATTGTAGTGTTTTATGTTGTTGTACAATTCACCAGCAGGAAATTGGGTAAGTACACTTGTTTTTTTTTTGCAACAGAAGAGCTGACTGAGGCCTACTTTTTTTTTGCTAATGTGGTTGATGTGTTAGAACGTTGCATTGGTAGTGGCTATAGCTAGTTTTCTAGCAAAACACAAGTATTTATATGGATGGATGGATGGAGTAGCTAAAAACGAAATGAGAATGAATGAAGTAAAGTGGAATAAGAAAAGTAGTGTAACAAACAGGAGAAAAATAGAACACAACGGCAACGGCATCTCTCTAACTGGAGTATGTGTGGGAGTGAGTAGTGTTGTTATAAAACAAGAGGGCAATTTCCTATGTATTCTCACTAAACTTATAGACATTTTGTGACAGTAACACTTGATGAAAATTGAGCATGGCGAATGTGAATGTGATGAAGAAAGACCGAAAAAGACGATAATGATGATTACATTGAAAATGAAGCTGAAAGCAACAGAGCATCACAATCAGAGAGAGAGAGAAAAGAAAGAAAGAGAAAAAAAATTATGTGTGCTCATCCAACATCCAACTCGGCAAACTCAGCAAACCAACCAGTTTTCTCCCCACCGAAATTTCTGATGAGCTTGAGAGAAAGCTAGAGACGGAGAAAATGGATAGGGAGTGAATTCTTGGAACATGGAACACAGCTCTGGAGACTATAATATTTCTCTTTGGAAAACTAGTTGCACGAAAATACGAAGGAATGGCGGCTGGTCGTGGTGAGTGGGGATGACACAAATGGTTTTTAGCTTTATTGTCGAAAAGATATAGTGAGTTATGTATGTATTGGCTGTGTGATATGAGAGGATATAAAATTGTTTCCATTTTTCCACTGTACTGTTGGCTGTATCTTTCATCTTCCCGTGGACATTGAGAATTTGGAGAGAGAGAACAACATCCTATTTATCTCTTCATTTAATTAGTACACAACCAAAAGTGAAAGGGTAGGGAAATTTTTCGGACAAAAAAAAAACGGAATGCGGTTCGCTCACAGAATATAGTAGTTATCCTTTTTTGGGTGGAATGAGATAAGATGAGGAGAGAGATGCAGGATGGATGGTACATGGGTATGGGAATTTTAGCACAAAATAAATATAACAGATTTTAATAATAAATTATGAGCAGAGAGGACCAATGTTGATAGAATGAAATTCCACAGTAGATTTAAAATGATTAATAACTGGTTGGAATATTTGATGGAGGAAAGTTGGGACTGTTGGATAGAAATAGGAAATTTATACACATAGCAGTTATTATGTAATCTTAACTTAATGTTCCTTTTTAAAAAGTATAGTGTTATTTAATTGACAATTGATAATATTGCACATTTGACATTTTCCTAAAGCATATAATCAATTTAGATAAAGGGAAAGGGTTAACTGCTGATGGCTGACCACTGGATTCTATTTTATTTCTTGTAACAACAAAAAACATCAAGTTTGCGTGATGCATG
Source organism: Entomobrya cf. arborea Gr-Col-00668 (assembly GCA_034699025.1). NCBI lineage: Eukaryota > Metazoa > Arthropoda > Collembola > Entomobryomorpha > Entomobryidae > Entomobrya > Entomobrya cf. arborea Gr-Col-00668. The sequence continues at coordinate 8,960 of JAQIWN010000309.1, forward strand.
ACGTGAACGTGACAAACTTGACCAGACCACTGACCACTATTTACGCTTTGTGTATATTCTTTTGATCTTTTTAAGTTCAAAATAAAATGTAGTATTAAACTATTAAATTGGTAGCAATATTAGCAGTAGTGGGAAATTTTTCTTGTGTGGTATTTACTCATTTAAAATTAAATTATGTAAAAAGGAGTAAACAGCTTTTATTATCTATTTTATTTTTATGTGTGTGGGGTATTTAGTTTAATGTTCAAACAACCTTTTAAGATAAAATCCAAACAATGAATTTTGAAAGGTCTAAAAAGCTTGTTTATCGGTTGCTGGATGACTGTGATGTAAAACTTAAGTGACACGTACACAAAAAGTAAACAGTTTTTTTGCCATTTCCAAGCTAAATAATGCAATAGTTATGATTATAATAAGCCAAAAATAGACTTTGCTTTTAAGTGACAGATAACCGCATTTTGGTCATTTAATGGACAAGTTTTTAAGTATACTGTAGTAGCAATATTTTATCTAAAGTCTAGTCATTCAAACCAAAACTGTGAGGGACCGGAAAATGCATTAATGAAATTTCATCCAATTTTCTAAAATAAAACTACTTTTGACTGAGCTGAGCATATTTTCCATTAAAACAACAGAGCTTTACTTGTATCTATATTGATTTTTTTACTACCATCCCAGCACCATAAAAATTTATTCTCTTCAATTTCTTAACACTGCCATACAAACTAACTAGAAGAGTGCAGATAAACAACCAAAAAAAAACTGGTATTATCCCAAGAAAAAATGCAACCATAAAAAGAAGAGTGGTCATAACATGTCATGTCTCATGCATACCAGTCATAAAAAAAGTAATCTTAAATATTGGTCTGTCTAATGGATAGATGCACATCATTTTATAACCTTTTTTCCCCAATAAAATAGCATGAAAACTTTTTCAACTTCACCTTTTCTTCTTCTTTCCACCTTCATGGGCGGCTTTGGCTTTTTGACGTCTCACGTTTGAACGTTTGCATTTCAACTTCCGTATTTTGAAAAAAAAACTATCCTTTCAAACCTCCGCTCTGAACTTGATTGTTTTTTGATCAAACAGACTAAAAGGTTGTTGTTACTGTGTGGTGCATTGATGGTGTGTGTGGTGTGGTAGCACCAAATACCACCACCACCGGTTGGTTTTTCATTCAACCTTGGCACGACTTTAATTGAATAGAAAAACGCAAATACCGCACGGAGACTAACACGACATCCGATAACGATAGAAAAAAAAACTGAAGACCACCACACCGCCGCCACCTCATGTTCAGTGGAGTTCACTGAAAAGGAAGTTGTGCAAGTTTGGATATGGAAAAAAGGAGCGATACTGATATTGATATTATTATTATGTTCTCACCCATGCATGCCATCTCACAACTCACAACAACTCACCTGCAACAAAATTGTGAGAGTCAGGAAAGCAAAGATAAACGCTAACTCCAGTTTTTTTTTTGCATGCAAATACCTAATATGGAGTCAGTGGCACATGGATTACTTTCCTCATGACAATGATGATGATAAGGAGGCAATAAAAAGATTTTTTTGCATTGAAAATTTGAATGTGGCTTGAGCCGAGCCTCATCACATCACACTCGACTCACAACACAGCCTGTAGAGCTTTTATATATCAGTGTATAACGTATTATATTTATGTATGGCTTGTATAAGTTGTAAATTTTTAGTGTGAGGTTTCCATGGCATACTTAACTTTGTATAAAATAAAAAGGCAAAGAAAAGCAGGAAGTGTGAGGATGATGATAGGATTTCTTTCCCTGAGAGTTTTTCTTTTTCCTTTAAACTTGTTCACCGACAAAAGAAAATAGGAGGAGAAATGTATACTGAGCTATTACTCAGGTTTTTTTTGTAGAGATTCCACATATTTTTTTTTTCTTTCTACCTATCTTACACCAAACTAAGGGATTTTATGAGATATACATTGCATACTCAATATTCCTTTGCATTTTGCATGGCAAAAAAAAGAAGGAGAACAAAAAAAAATGGTTGTATTTTACCAAGCCAAGCAAACCGTCATCACCCTCGTTTTCATTTTGAATGTATACAGAGTAGTGATGGAGTAAAACATGTGGTGTAGGTATACGGATATATGGAAGATTTTACAATTTCATTTCTTGCATGATTTCATGTCACCTTTTCCTATAGAATACTATGAATCTTTTTCAATGGGCTTGAATGGCTTGGAATACTGATATGGAAAATAATATAAAAAAACCAAAACGATGCGAGGCTCTCTCTCTCTCTCACTGCTTCTCTTTCAATTTTCTCTGGAAATAAAATGAATAAAAAATAGGTATTCTTTTCGGTTGCAAAAATATTTGCTTATCCAAAGGTCACATGTCCACAGAAATAAAACTGCTAAATAGGCAACCCGAAAAAAAGTATACATTTTGTATATATGTTTATGTGAGAAAAAGGGTTTTTTAAAGCAAAAATTTGTATGGTTTGCAAGTATGTCAAGATGATATGATATGATAGCGTGACAAATAGTGTGGAAAAGTGGTTGGGAAAATACAGATATTTTTTTTACCTTCGGAAGTCCTTGCTCATGCAAGCGTATATTACAGGATTCATTCCCGAATTGATCCATCCAAGCCATGTAGTAATATCCTGAACAAATTCAGCCTTGCTCAAACAACTACTGCAAAAGCCAGAGATAAGATTGGTCACAAAGAAGGGTAGCCAGCAAACGATAAATACTCCCATTACAATCCCCAACGTTTTCGCTGCCTTCTTCTCCTTCGCAAACTTCGCCAGTTTGCGACTAATACTGAAATGCTTCAGATTTTTGGGTACAACTCGAACAGAGTTGGCTCTTGACGCCGATGAGTTGCCCGCCGCTGTCCCATTTCCATTCCCATTGTTACCATGACTCCCCCCAGGTTGGTGGGGACTCAGAAGATCAATATGTCCAATTTCCGGTTCACATTCCTCCGAGTTTTGATGATGGGGTGGATGTCGGTTGGCATGATGATGATGATGTAAGGTCCCAGCGCGACCCCCAGCCCCACCACCTCCACTTCCCCCAGAGGAGCTGTGTTCATGATGATGTCCCCCAATAGCATTACTATTGATTGGACGACCTCCCCGATGTATTCTCAGTGTTAGCTCCATGTCGCCATCAGTACAAAGCTTTGTTCCTTGTTTGAGACTTCTTGTCTGTTGAACTGCAGCGCGATAGATACGATAATACGTAAATACCATAACGATTAGTGGGCCATAGAAGCTTATAATCGATGAAAATACTAAATAAGGGATGTCCTGTGTGAAGGGGCATTTAAAATCAGGAATCGGACTGGTTCTTGTTGCTCGCCACCATAAAATGGCAGGGAAGCTGATGACACTACTACAAACCCAAACGAGAGCGATCAGGGAACAAGCTCTGTTTGTACTCATTCGCGAGGGATATGTGAACGGATCCGTGATTGCCCAGTAGCGGTCCAATGAAATCACACACAAGTTGAGTATTGACGATGTACTCGCAAGAACATCGAGAGAGTGCCAAAGGTCACACCAATTCTCCCCAAAAATCCACTTTTTATTCATAAACTCAAATATAGCTTGGAATGGCATTACTACCAAACCCACCAAACAATCCGCGACGGCGAGAGATGTGATAAAGTAGTTTGTTACAGAGTGCAAATACCTTTCCCGAGCTACTGCCACAACGACCAAAGCATTTCCAAAGACGGTCGCCATACAAAATATTGAAAGGACGACGGCCAGCCATACATTATACCCACTCCCTTTCCCATCTTCCCCTTCTAAATCATTTATGTCTGTGGTATTTCCTGTTCCGCTCAAAGTCACATTCCAATCTTCCACCAAAGTTGACAAAGTGGACTGGAAGAAAAAGTCGGGACTTATGACAATTGGTGCTTCCATTGTTTTTTTTTTAAATCTCTTCTTATTCTTGAAAAAAATAACACTAGCAGAACACCCTGCAATTTTACCACCACCCAAATTAAATTCACAAAAATAATTCTTGTCCTGAGAAAAAAATTATTATGTTACTTTGCTATTCTCTGCATTATGTTTACTCATCCCTACAGATATACTTTCAAGTCATTTCAAAACAAAGAGAATATTTTTTTTTCTATTGTTACGTTAGTTTTCTTTGTCACTAGACACTATTCAAGTTAGTTAAGTTACTTTCACTACAAACTAGTTTCTTTTCTCTCACTATTTTTATAAGTATGTATAAAAAAACGGCTTATATGCTTATTTTTTTTGGTGCCTTAATTTAACCAAACCACACAGTTCGTATATTTCTCTTGTTGGAGTAGTCTTTTTTTCTAGGCGTCAACTTCTCGTTGATGTTTAGCCTCGAGCAGAACATGTTTGTCGGAAAGTGGAGATGATGATAGTGTGATGATGACACTAGCTTTTTTTTATTCTTCTGCTAATGATGGAACTGCTGCTAGTCTATTGATGATGATGGTGATGGTGATGGCAATGATGACAGTGGTAACACCAACAGTATCAAAGAACCCAAAAGTCTATTCTCTTTGTAAGCTGTAATCATTTTTGGCCTTATGGATTGTTCGATAACGACAACAACAACGCAGCAGAGAAAATAATAAATGTGGCGACGACGAACAAGACATAGTCGACGACGACTGCATAATGGCGGTTGGTTAAAAATGTCTACTACACTTGCACTCTCTATTTAAAAAAAGATGTAAACGAGGGGAAAAAATAATACTACAAGTTAGAGCAGCGGCGGTTGATATCACGATGGCAACGATAATGATGACAGCAGTTTTCCTCATCAATAGCTTGGTAGAAACTCCTTCTCATTTGTTCCTGAAATATTACAAGAAAGAGGAAAAAATAAATAAGTGATGGTTGTGTGTAAAAAAAAGTTAGCAAATGTCACGAAAATAGTTATGTAATAAGCATACATACAGAAAAATGAGCAAGGCATGCATATGTGGATTTTTTTTTGGAGTGAGAGTGATGATTAGTGAGTCGAGTCGATATTATTGATGACGTTAGTAGAAATTTTTCCCATGCGAAATAAAATGGTAATGTATTTAAGCATGTTAAAGTGTGGTTCACTTTCTCCTTTATTTATTTTTATAATTGGGTAACTGAGCATGAACTGAGATCATGCTCATTACCCAATTGTCATGAAGCGGCGGCTTCTCTGATGATGTGTTTTATGAGCATCGGAATTTTTAGGGTTAAAATTGTTTTTAATGGATTAACACTAAAATAACGATCAAATGGGAGAAAAAATATCTAGATTTGTTTTCATAATGTTTATATTTTTGTCACGATTCTTAGCGAAAACTATGCATATTTATTTGCAAAATGGCATGCCATGCCAAAGGCAAATCGGCAGACTTTAGGATTTTTTTTAAAAACATGAGCAGCCGGTAGCCACATGTTTTATCCATCGTCCACTTAATCACTTTTTGTTTTTCTACCTTATTTTCAACTCTCAGTTATTTACTGACGTTTTAACAAGAAAAACCACAACATTTTCCAAAAAACAAATCTGGATTACTACATGTACCTGTTGGGGGGTCACTACAGTGACCATGACCAATGGACATGGACTGTGAAGATTTGCTAAAATGTTCTCTCCTGAGTTAGTACAAAGTCAAAGGTAAACGGACTTTATGCCTATGTATTTTTTTTACATAAGTTGTTTACAAGTTTAGAAAGTTTTTTAGGATGATGACAGTGATGCAATCCTCTGATTTCAAAAGACCCGAGAGAAACCACAACCCACAAACATTAAAAGGAGCTTTTTGTACATAAGTTAGTACTTCTGGATGAAAAAAACATTTTATAATTTATGAAAAAACTCTTCCTGCTTCCATTTCACTTCACTTTCCCTTTTTCCCATTCCCTTTTTACTTGTTTTTAAGTAGAATCTTTTTATTCATTTTTACGCCACCGCTACCACCACCACAACCACGTATTATTTATTTTCTAAATTGAACTCATCTCAAGTATTTTTCAAACATATTTTAAACGAAAGTCATAAAAGAAACTTGACTACTACTCTTTTCTCTCTGCACTTGTCTTAGAAACTTATTTATTTCCCATCTACACTACCATTATATTTATTTTTTCTTCTACTTTATTTACACATAATACATTATGCCATGCCATGAGAAAAAAATCTACGCTTCTTCATCTTCTGAAACACTGAACAATATTAAATGTGTATAGACGCTTGTGAAAGATAAACAAAAACAGCATCTTCTTCCCTTCACCAGTCGAAGCCCAAGTAAAAGTCTACAATCAAATCTCAAACGTTTTCTTTCCTCAAGACAACATGGATGGATCCGGATGGATGGATAGTTTCTTGGATCAGATAAACGGTTCGTTGCCTTCATTGCCGCTCTCTGCTTTCTTTTCCCTTTTCTTACTTTAATTTTTCGTCACGAAATATAGCCTATAGCCTAGTTTGATGCAAGAAGTTTCAAAAAAAGTGCACGTTTTTTATCATGATCACTACACGTTTATGTTTGGTTTTGGTTTGGTGGAGATGATATACCAAAAAAATAATAATACGAGTACACCTATTCCACTCCACAAGGTTGCGAAAAAAAAGTAGTTCAGTTGATGTATCAAAGAGATAGAAAATGATAGATAGGTGAAGAGAGTCATGATGATGATGATGCTTTTTTTTACGAGAAAAGGAAGTCAAGATAAGAATGACTAAAAAACGGGAGATGAGTAGACCACTAGCTTTAGTTTGAGTATTGTCTATAAAATGTGGTGAGTAGACTTTCAATTTCAATTGGATGGATATACTTTTAACTTATTCATCAAAATCAAACCAGATTTTTACAAGGGAAAAAATAGTGTAGCTACCTGTTAGATGAATAGATAGATAGATGATCATAGTGCATTTTTTTGTAAAAGAGAGTAACATAACGTATCTTTTTTGGATCTTTGCAGAGATTTTTTTCTATTAACTAGAAAATCGTTTTTTCAGTGATCTAGCCACATCGTGATTCCGGAGGAAAGCACGTTTTTATTTAGCATGGGTGATGTGTATCGTTTTTTTTTCTTTTTGTTAAAAAAAGGTAGATAAGAAAAAATGGGTAGATATTTTTTATGAGATTATCTTAATGATAACTTTTTGATACTTTTTTTTATCATCTAGTGGGCATTTCAGTTGAAAACGGGAATTTTCGGATTAAATGTAGTGCCGTGTAGTGATTTAGAACTGATTGTTAAAAAAATGCGGAGCTGGTCATGTACAAGTTTTCTTTTCTATTGCTTTGAAGAGATTTTTTCTCAATAATCAGTTCTGGGAAGAGGTGAACCATAAAACTATTTTGTTGTGGACGTGTGCACACGATGAGTAAGGTAGTCTTTCAAAAAATGTAATAGTGCAAAATGTAATGGATAGGATTTTTCTGGACGAAAATTGTTCACTTTAAAAAAAAGAAATATAGTAACATTGAATAGAGAAAAAAATGAACCAAGGTTTTGAGTATGAATTTTAATAGAAAAAAGTTATACCACATTTTTGGGGAACTATAATAAAACGTAGTATTTTTATCATTAGTTTAAGGATGAAATATTTAAGATACCATGTATCATAAGACATTTTATAAAGGTCACATTTCAAAGGTTTCATTTTCAGATAAATAACCTAATCATCAAAAAATCTGAACGTGGGCGGAAATAAAATAAAAATGTATATGTTCAGTTGTATAACAAGTAATTTAGCTTGTTTTTTTTACAAAAACATCTTCTGATTTAAGAAAAACTACGTCAATTCAAGTCAATTGTAAGCTGCACAATGAGTATACCTATATATTATTATTAAAATTTTGTGAAGTTTTTTTTCTAGAAAATTCTAAAGTATAACACATTGCTAGACTTCTGCTGGTGAAATTTAATGATACCGCTATCAAATCAAACCAAGTCAAACATATCATCTGACTAAAAGTGACAGCAGGTTTTTCCAGCATTCACTTTCTCTCTGTCTCTCTCTCTCATCAGAGAAATGAGAATAGTGGAGGAAAACTCTATTCTCTGTTTTGTGGCTTGGTTTGGTTTGAATAGTAGAGAAAATCCAAGTTCTTTTCTTCTTCCAGTTTCCCTTTTCAAGTTTCAGTGTCATTAGCAATCCATACATATACATCACTTTATAGACATACAATCTGTGTAGAGGTAAGCGACGGCGGTGGTGGTGGTGGTGGTGAGAGATTCGTCGGTTTGGCTGGAAAATGGCAGGAAACTAATGGGTGGAAAACCACAGTAAAATAAATCTTGTCTCATATTGAAAGCTTATAAATTACTTAATTGGTCTGGTCTTTTCTTCTCTGTGTGTCTGTGTGTATTGTGTGCAAAGTGTATGTGTGATTCTTTGAGAGTGTCAAGAAGACACACAGAAGTTCGGTTTGGATTTCATATCTTTTTTTTTTCTCTCTCTCTCTCCTAACATTTATCTTCTTTCTGAGAAAATTCAAGCTTTTATATTCATTTCCCCTCGACACACACAAGCTCACCACACCACAAAAACCATTTTGTCCTTTTTTATCTTTTTCCTGTTTGAAAAAAAGATACCTTTTTACCATTTCCTGTTAAGAAAACATAGAAAGTATCATTTTCACATAATGCAACTGACTTGACTTGACTTGACTTGACTTAGATTTGGAAATGTAAGTAAAGTAGACACAATGAGTCATTGTCACAGAGACCAAAGTGGTTGTAATTACGCTTATAAATATACAACAAAAAGAAAACCTACAACCTACTTGAAAGAGGAAATTCTTTGAAAAACCCTTCTTTCTTCACGACCCCCCCCCCCCCCTCAGTATTCATCCTTTTGTTAATTGTAACTCTGCTTGGAATTGGAAATAAAAGCCAAAAAAAAAACATTTAGTTTTTTGCCAAAAAAAAATTGCACAAAGTATGTTTTGTTTTCTATTGAACAAGTACAATGAACGATGAAACAGGCATTTAACTAATAACTTGTAATTTTCCATTCATATAGTAAATAGCAGAAGGCAAATGGACTATTATCTGTATAAAAAGGATATAGTTTTTTAAAAAAAAGTGTGTGTTTGCAGGATAAATGATAAAAGAGAGCAAAACACTGTTCAAGTCTTAAGTCAAACAAACAATACGAGAAAAGTGGATGAAGATGAAGGCAAGAGAGCCCTCAACTTTCTTTCTTTTTTTCTATCACTTTTCATTCTTCTCTGCTTCATCTCTCTTTTTTTATTATTTTTTTTCATCACAACTGAAATTGAATGGATTGCAGTTTGAGATGATGATGATGATCATGACGATGATACTCACTTTTAAAGATTTTTTTTTTCTTGGGTGGCCTTTGGCTTTTTTTTCTTGTTGACTTGTGTGGTGGTGGTGATGGTGGTGTGGTGTGTATCAACACAAAATGTTGAAAGTTTTAAGGGTGAAGTACACAAGTTGGTCGTTTCAAGTAGCAAAAAAAGGAAAATGATGATGAGGATGTGAAAATTGTGTGGTTTTCCTTCAAGATGCTATCACGCACTAGAAAAAATACACAAATATATATTTTCTGCTCTGGACAACTTTTCCATTTCCATCTGTGTTACAATGTTAGAAATAATAACAGTAAAAAGAAGAAAATATATATCTCTTGTGAAAGTGAACACACTGATTTATAAGAATGTAACTTTCTCTTAAGGAAAGAAAAAAATAAATGCAGTAGACCCAGTTAATTTTTGCGTTTGGTTGGATGTTGGGTTGGGTTGCAGGCAATACTCCCTATTTTTTTCAGTAAAGTGCTCCTCATGATTTTTATGACCCGCCGACCGCATTTCTAAATGGCCTTCTAGAAAAACACACACACTATTTTTTTCCCCAAGCAAGATTACTTGTCTAGTCTTGCTTTTGGGTGGGCGAGGAACAACAAAATTGCGTGTACATTTTATTTTGTACTTTGAAGAAAAAAAATGTACACAAGTTCATTCCGCTTAGTTCCACTTTTGCCACTGGATATTCCACACAAGCCATTATTGTAAAAGTACAGTGCACACTGCTCTGCCATTGCAATTTGCCATTACATTCTCCATCACTTCAACTTTGACCACTACACCAATAAATTCACATTGCCCCAATGTTCCATACCTTCCCTGGCCTTGCCTGATGATCATAATGATAACCATCTCACCTTGTTAGCAATCATAATATATTATTTGTCAGCTTCAAAAAAAAGAAAACTTGTTTCGACATTCATTATTACAGTTTCACTCATAACCTGACAAAAACACTGGCACCACCAAAATAAAAATAAAAACCTTTTGATTTTTCCTAGCTGCTTTATATTATTTTATTCTTCACCTTTTCATTTTTTCCAGAGCCAGCTGTCATCATCCTACTCTCTCTCTCTCTCGCTCTCTCTCTCTAACTGGCTTGACTTGACACAGTTGTTTGATACCAGAAAAAAAGTACGCATATTGTAGTCATAGTCAACACATGTTTCCTTTTTTTATTTCTTGTACAACATATAAAAGCAAACAACTTGTTTAGCTAAAAGTGTATTTGTATTTTGTGTGAGAATTTACAAGAGTACCATAATACCCATACATACAAAAAAATACTATGGATATCCTTCTCTTGGTTTGGTTCATTCATGTCATATTACGCTTTTCCTTCTAGTATTCTGTGTATTTACGAGAAAAAAAAACATATTTTTTTTTCTCTTGGCACTCATTCAGCAAACATGTTCCAAGAAAACACCAGACTAAGGCCAGGCCAGACAAAAGCAAGTAAAAAAGGGTTGAGATGATGATGATGATGACGACGACAAGAGAAAAGACGCTAAGAGAATGTGATGATGCTAATATGTTGAATTGTCTTGACTTTTTTTCTGATCCGTCTTCTACAATTAGTTTCCACTTTCATCAATGTTTGTACAAAGAGAAGAGAGGAAGGCGAAGAAGAAAGGGAGAAAAAAAAGTTTCCACTCTCTTGTTCCCCATTCAAACATTCTTTCTCTTTTTTACTTTCACTTTTTTTTCTCTCGCGCCTAATCACATAATTTCTTGTGTGTGTGTTTCGGAGTCGGAGCCGTGCACACCTTTTCCCCTACAGAATCATTTTCCTTTAAGTTTGGCTCCTTCAAGTCCCTCTTCTCCCAAAACTCTTTTTTACTCATTCATGCATTTCACCATGAAATTCCCTTTTTCAAGGAAAAAGAAATAAAAAAAGGTGGTCCCATTAAACAAACCTCATTCACGTTTTTTTTCTGTGTAATAAACCATATTATTTATATAGGCAGAGTGAGAGGAAAAGAGAGAGAGAGAGGGGCAAAATGTAGGAACTAGAAACACGACAGGGGAAAAAAAGAAGACTTTTTTATTTTTCTCTTTTAAAAACATTTGAAGATAAACTTTTTATACATGTTTACGTTTTACAGAAGAAGAGGAAGATATTGGGAAAAATTAACTTGATTCTCAACACATTTAGTGGGCTTCTTTTTCCGGGTAGGATTTTTTTTCTTCGGAATAGGCAAAGCTTTAGCTTGTAGCTGGTTTATTTTTACGGGGAAATACTTACATCTTTCTAGCGTCTTGTGTTAGGGAACTAATTATAGCCGATTGAAATCATGAGCGCTCTTGAGGCTCGGCAGAAGAAGAAGAAGAAAAAAGTTTGATAATTTGTTTTTCTTTCCTCACCCATTCTACTTGGAGATCTTTTCTTGTGAAAATAAAAGGAAGAGGGAGGAAGCGAAGAAGAAGAAAAGGGTGAGCAAAAAATAAACTAAAGCTTTTTACGTCTATTTATATAAAAAACCCTGTGCATTTTTTATATATGTTCACTCAAAGTCAATTATTGATAGTATAGAGTGTTATTTTAACTGTTCTTTTTTTGTCCGTCTCTGCTATTTAAAAGAAATACAGAGAAATGAAGATAATGTTGCGCTACTTCCTTACATCATTTTTATTATTTATTTAAGTTTTACTAGTGGATATGGTGGAAATAGACAAGAAACAGTAACACACATGAGCTACCAATGATGTTAGACAGGAATCATTCAATATAACATCCAAAAAAAGCCACACAGTAAATAAGAGAAAAAACGGTGAGTAGTGAAGTGAGTAGACTAATAGTTTTGGTTAAGTAAGTGTATAGGTGTGAATATTATAAAAAAGGTGGTGTGTATTCTCACACAAAACTGTGAGAAAAGTAGGCATATACCTGTATATTTTCACGAAAGACTAGAGTTATATTTGTGGGAGCATCAGAAGAGTAAAGAAATCACAAGAGAGGGAGAAGGAGAGAAAAAAACAAATGACATTCATAGCACCTTCCCGACTTTTGAACTTTTTAGGCAGGTTTTTTTCTCTATACTTATTTTTGGTAGAGAAAGTATAGTTGATAGAGAGTGAGGGAGTGTGAGGCCAAATGTAGATAAAAGATGATGAGAAGGAATTACATTGCAAGAGAGCTTTGCTGTGTCTGTGACGATAACAAACTGACTGTGAAGGAACACTCGCACATTCCATCTCTCTCTCTCTGGCTTGGCTTTTTGTGTAAATGCAATGAATATCAATTAAGGAGTTACTCAAGTGAGCATTATTATTCTCACACGAGGAAGGAAGAAAAAAAAGGATAGAGAGAGAAATAGGTATACACCTACGATCTCTACCTTTTCTGTAGAGAGTAGATTGGGTAGAGAGAGAGAGAGAGAGAGAGAGCATTGATAAGGAATGAAGTGAAATGAATTGCATTATCAGATTAAGTTGCTCTAGAGAGGCTAAAAGCAACGGAAAATACATCGTGTACAGTGTACAGACAACTATCAACTTTTTTTTTATCTATTCACAGAGGAATGAATATAAAGGAAATGGTTTTTAGCTATTTTTATTCAATTTTTTTTTTCTTTTGTAACTTTTACAATAAATAGGTGTAGAATTTTTATAACATGTTTAAGTGCTGAGGAGGTTGTTAGTTTTTAATTCATTTTATTCACAGGTGGGTGGGCTTTTCAAAAATTATGTCACCGCACAACACCACCCACCCACGCAAATATTTTTTTGGTGTTCCATGTTCCATGGCATCATCAACAAATCATTTTATAGTAATTAATGAATTTTATGAAGAGATCATCATTAGTGGATTAATGAATGATTGGAATGTGAACACCACCAGAAGATTTGGAATTTGAGTGTGAAGTGAAAATCACTAGCAAAATAATGAATGACAGTAATTGTTTATTTATGATCTATTCAGAGAGTAATTTTGATTTCATTCAGTTCACCATTTCATCAGATCAGAATGCTGATCGTTAAAGTTAAAGTCATTTTTGAATGTCAAAAGTTCAGATCCAAGTCTAATGAGCAAATAGTGTGAGCTTTATGAATAGTCGAGTACAAAAAAAGAATCCCATTTAATTTTCTGTTTATTTTTATTACTCAACTTTAAAACAAGTTGTAAAACAGCTTGGCTAAGCAAAAAAAAATCCAGATTAGATAACTAAGCAAATAAAAACTCTTCATAAGTCATGTCACCTTTAAAAAAATTGATGATGTGATGATTTCCTTATAAAAAAAATAAGTTGAAAATTACAAAACCCCCCACACCATATGCTAGTATTCTACTTTGTCTATTTCAAATAAACATTTATCATCTTACATCACACTCTCTGTACACCACCACCACCACCACCAACCATTTTCCAAACTGAACAAACTCTCTACACTACAAAATCATAATACTCTTCTTCTGAATCATCCTTCTCTCTACTTTGCTCTCAATTCCCTTAACAAAAGGGATATTTTTTTATAATGTGATCCGATTTCCAAATAAAAAAAAATGCTTTTGTATGCTTCTCTATCTCATTCTTCTCACATGAACACTCACTCTAGTTGTCATGCTAACACCATCACCACCACCACCGCAAAAAAACGTACATACATTTCACAAATTTTACAAGCTATTATTGTGTTATGTTGTATATTGGCATGCATTGGCACATTCTTTTTTTTTACCCCAAAAAAAAAGTCTGTGCAAACAAAATCGTCAGTCATTCTCTTTTCAGTTTTCGCCTATAAATAGGCACTTTACAAGCAAACACACACAACACACACTATTTTTTTTTGTTCCAATATAAGCAAACTACCAATTTTTTTCTTCTGTACGTCTGCCTGGTTGGTATTTTTTAAGTTGCACAGCACATTACACAAAATCCATTTTTCTCCATCATTCCCAATCTGTTGCTAGATTACAAACAAGAAATAGAGTACTGTCCTGTCTTGTCCTGCCCTGCCATCATGCCATGCCACGCCATGCCATAGAAAAGCAGTCATGTCATAACCATCACAATTTTTTTCCATAGAAAAAAATACTTTCAAGCTAAAAAAAGCTAGCCTTAACATTATGCACCACCACCAACACCGTTTTTCCACCGTATTTACTTTTCTCTACTTTTCGTTTCAACTCCTGACAAAAAAAGTTGATGCATACACAGTTATTTAACTTAATTTACATATTAATAGTAAAGCAGAAAAGGATCACATGATTATTTTTGCATTCATTCCACATTTCCAATTCATTTCCAACTTTGGTGATGTGATGATATGGCAATGGCATGTGGACACTCTTCTTTCATGCATAAAAATATACAACATGCCATCATCATCATCCCATTCAAAAATACAATCAATAAAGCTGATTGTATTCTTCACAGAACATTTTATTTTTGCAATTAATTCTTAACCAATCCATACATTTGAATGGAAATTGAAAAAAATTGTAAACTTTGTCGTGGTGGTCCATGTGTTTTAAAAGCTAGTGAACAAAATTGTTTCAAAAATAAACACATACAAAGATTCATTACAATTTATAAGCAATTCAGTCAATTGATTTTTTTTCTAAAATGGACCACCAAAGAATATATATGCTCTGTACACTAAAAATAGGTCAGGTCACAACTAAAAACCTTCCAAATTTATTCGGGAATACGTCCATGTCATTATTTTTTTTGGAGAGATAAACTTTTCCTGCTAATTTTCAATTTTCCAAACCTCCTTGCAATATTTTCCACCTCCACCACACACCATCAGCATCACCACCACCCAATGAACAAAAATATCCTTTTATCAATTGCATTGCAGTGTATATCTCGTTAACATTTCACATTCATTTTCCTCCATTCAACATTCAATAGCAACAAGCAAACAGTGTGATTTTCAAGTTTTCCAAGTGTTCCTTCTTCCAATGAATCCATTTCATTGTATTTTCCATCCATACAGACCACCACCGACACCACTCACAACTCTCTCTCTTGTCGTCACACAAGTGTAGCTATGCTAATGACTTGTTAGAGAAGGCAAACAAGTTAAATTTCATAAATTCTCAATAGATCCTTTTGAACGAATTGTGAATGCATATGGGCTCATTACGACAAAAAACACTACCTACACTTATGTTTAATTTTACTTTTATCTCCTTCTAATTTACTTTTATCCACTTAACCATAAACGCACACTGCGACTGCACCACCACCACTGTCCATAGTCCATACACAGTAGTTATACTCAACACTGGAGAAAGGTATATGTATTTTTATTTTTACAAGGGTTCATCAAACCATTTCCTATTTTAACAGCCAAAACATTTATTACTTGCCTTTTTTATTACTGTTCAGGGTTGCAACAAATTTTAGATCTGTGGCACACTGCCTGCATTGCAGTTTTACCCAACCAGTTAGATTATATATACAACCTGAACGTGAACATAAAACGGTTAGCTTTTAAAACCAAATGATTTTCGAGTAACTTTTGTAGATAATGTTTTGAAAACAGAGAGAGTTTTGTTCGTGCTTTGCAAAATTAGTCTCCTACGTGCAATCCTTTCATTTAAAAGCTTAAAGAGAAGTTATGCACGTAAACGTTCTGGGTCACTGATTGTTACGCTTGACTTGTTGTACCAGGACGGCACGGGTAGTAACGGATATTCTAAAAAAAAACTCATTATAGTTTTAGTTCACCGGGTAAAATATACATATTCCCGTGTATATTTTAAGTATACTGACAAGCTTGTATAAAAGGTAAATTACATGCGAGTAAAATTAGAGGTGACTTGTGATTAATGAAGTTTAACGAAAATTAAAGAAAATGGGTTGTGTTCTGTACAAGTCTTGTAGAAAGGACACACTCAAAGAACTCAAGCCATATAATCAACATTAACAATGATTTTAGCTACTTTCAAAGTAGAATCGACATGCACAACCAAAAAAAATATATATTGTTGCCCCTTGTTGCTAATTGAAAAAAATACACAGTTGCTTTAAAAAAAACGACACTGAAACAGAGCACAAGTGTCATGATCAACATGGCCAAAATAGAATATAGTAAATTTGAATTTACAAAGCCAAATAACATAAAATACAAGAGCCATCTTGCTAACCAAACTAATTTTTATTGCACTTTTATTTTTTTTAAGTAGGAAAACCCACTGGAAAAAAGGGGCGAGCTTGTATTTTTTCTTACAAACGACGTGCGAAAAAATAAAGTACGTTTTTGTAAAGTGGTTTAAAGAAAGAGCCAGAGTACCTATTTAAATAAATGTTCATTTTCTAACCAATATTTTTTTTTGGTTTGGATACGCAACGCTTTAAAAAAACGAATAACCGTTTATGTTTCTTTGTCGGTTTTTTTTAACACAAACATCATTCGTTTTTGTTGGATGGCCTCACCATCGCAGCATCAATAAAAAACGTTTAGTTACTTTAACAGTTAAAAAGTTTGACTATTCAACTCTAAAAAAAATTGGTAGTTCTAAAAACCATAAATATAAGTATGTATGCAGATGAAAAACATTTTTTTTGTAGTGTAGTGAAGTCCTGTGAGGAAATGGAACTAGTAAAATGGAAATGTGTTTTTTTTTCTCGGTGAGCCGTAGTCGTCATGAGTCCATGTCCAGCATTGAAATTTGAAACATGGAACATTGCACATCTTTTTTTTCCAGAGAGTATACCCATTATTTACGCAGTTATGTTCGTATACAAAGTTATGTTGAATGGGAAAACAAGTGTGTGGCAGTGGCATGTGGTTTGTGTGTACATTTCTTCTCTATCGTCAACTCAACATTTTCATGCATAATATTATTATGACGTGATTATTATTATGCGACAACATAAAAACATGTGTATTGTTGTATTAAACAGGAGGGAGAAAAAATACTCTGGAAATAAAGTACTTCACGGCACGAATAAAAAATACGTTACGCATATGTTTATTTTTTTTGTAGTGATTTTTTTAGGCTATCAATTGCAGGAAACTTGAAAACATAAATTTTACTCTTTCTGTCCGTTTATTTTTCATGGAGACTCTTTTGGAAAAAAAAGAAAGGACGGTTGGTCCTGTGTCCTGGTCTCTAGTCTGGTTTGAAGTTAAGTGAACAAGGAGATTGAAAACTTTTTTTTCTGCTGTCAACTTAAGTGTCCCACAAGAGGGGAAAAAATTGCTGCTTGTTTTACATCTTAACTATATTTCTAAACAGAATTTCAAAACACAAATACATAAAAACTGTTATAAAGTTTCTCGGAAAATTAAAAAGAAAAAAAGTTCAGATGAGTTTGAAAGTTATTAAAAATTTAATGCGTGGGCCTCCCTTGCCTCTTTCAAGCCAACAAGTTGTTGAAAAATTATGAAAATAGTAGCAAACTTATGAATTAGTTAAAAGATAAGACGAGCGTAAAGGCAACGTGGGAAAATACATGTATAATAAATGCGTTTTAGGTTTTTCAAAGCTTGTTAAGATTTTATGGCTGTAGGCTATTCTACTCCAGAAGTTCAATAATTTGGTGCATCGTCGTCATAACGCTGGTATTATTTATTCACCAATGTCCTTTGTAAAGCTTGCCGGAAAAAAAGTATTTCGGCAATTTTTTTTTTGGTGTGGATGTAATGGCAATGGTGCAAGCATGTTTGCATATCTTTCTTTTTTTTGCTGAAGATTAGTCTACTATTTTTTTTCTTGGAAAAAAAGACGGGGAAAATTTTTCTTTTTCAGTTGTGTAAGTGAACTAGCTACTTTGTATGCCACGGGAGAAATAAGTGAGAAGCTGCAGAAACAAATGATATCCTTTGTAGGTGAGGGCAAGTAATATTATACATGCTTTTTGAGTACACTCACACTCACTTGTGTGCAATATTATACGTTTGTCAAGTTTCTTAAGGAAATGCAACGAGTGAACAAGAAAGGAAGAAGAAAAGTAAGTATAGATAGTAAAAGGCATATATATATAGGCTTTTTGGTTATTTTACACGACTACAAAAAAAAAAGTTTGTAGAGAGGAGAAAAAACCCGAGGAAAAAATTTGAGTTAGTGGTGTGTTGAGTATATGAGCTAGAAAGCATGAGCATTATTATTAAGTTTCTTCTTTAAAGATTGTCATATTCGGGTATTGTTGATTTTGTCATGTACGTAATGGTCCAATAGTCCTTGCATGTAAAACAGTAAGAGATTTAGCGAAATAATTTGAGTAAATCGATTATTAAGATTTGATATCTTATTTTTTGAATTGATTTTGGGGATTATTTTTTTATACACGATTAACACTCAAATATTTAAATTTGAAAGTATTTTTTTAAAGAATTTATCCGAGAAACTTACCAATAAGTTAAAGGATTTGTTACTTTTTAGTGGTTGCGTAAGCTTGTAAACTTGTGTTTAGGAGGCGGACATGAAAAAAAACTATCATTGTAACAAGGACTACGTGTACCTAGGCCACTGCACGTAAAATGCACGTGTATACATACATATTATGCAAACTATTACACAAGACGCAAAATAAGCATATTATAGCGTTTCCAGGTTCAGTTCTAGTAAATGGGAACTTATGTAATCTAAAAGACTACAAATCTACCACCGTCCACCCTTTTAAAATTCCTTAAAACAAAACGTCCCAAAAATCGAGATGTTTCACAATCTACTAAATTGTAAATAAGTTCTTAGAATTCGCAGAAATAGCCTAATCATCAGTATTGCCAAAACACTGTTGGAAAAAAATCCCAAAAGAAGAAAAAAAATCTTTTTTTGTTTATTACCATTTTCGTGTGAGTCTAAAAACTTTTGTTTGAACTTTCAGTTGTGACGTGTGGTGGTCGGTTGGTATACATATATTTTTTTTGAAGAAGTTGTAGGGTACGAAGAAAGTTAAAAAGAGCAAAAGGAAATTAGCTGTAAAGAAAGCAAAAGTCATTCAAGGTGTATATGCTTCCTCCTTCTTTCGTAGCAATAAAACAAAAAAGTAGCAAAGTAAATAGTAAGAAACTCCCAAAGAAAAAAAAAATATGAAAAACGTGTTTCTTCCGATGAGTCTCATGAACATGAGGAGTGGGTGGTGGTGGTGGTGGCCGTAGAAAAGAGTTTTTTTTCAGCTGTAAATGAGGAAATAAGAAAAACGTTGAAAATGAACGAATTCTTTTTTTCAAGAGAAGTGCTTATGTTCTTATGTACTTGTCTTTTTTTGTCTTGGGTCTCAGCTCTTTTTATTTTATTTTTTGAGAAAAAAAGAACAAAAAAATAAGAAGAAGTGTTGTGATCCATTCAGAAGATTTGCTGCTTTCTTTATCAATGTCTGCAAAGAGGATAAAGAGTGTATAGTACACGTCACGTATCATGAAGCGTGATCATGATCAACCTTTACTGCCTTACAACTTATATTCAGTAGACATCACACACAACTTATTTATATATTTTTTTGGGGTAAGTAACGTGAGCAAAGAGGAAAAAGTTGAGCTGCAGGACAAAATGATGGTGTGGTAAGTTTGCCTTCAGAATGTAAAAAAGGTAGACTAACGAAAATAAGTAAAGAAAGAAAGTTACAAAAAAATCTGTAACTGTAACGGTGTTGCATTCCTCGACACACACTTACGTAAGTGAACTGATGACTGAACAAAAAAAAAGTAATTCTAAAAGAGATCATAATTCAGGTAAAAAATATGCATGGACAGGACAAAAGTTGCAAGTTACGTTTAAATGATTTAAGATTTAATAGGTTTAATTTTTTTCACAGTTTCCTTATTTATGTGACTCACTAAAAGTAATTAAAGTTGAAAGTTGTTTAATGTTGACCTTATATGGAATATTGATACATAAACATTATTTCACAGCTTTCAGCCCACACTCAAATAATAGCTAAATCATTAGCAGCTTAATAATGTTTTTTGTATTGTCATCCAAATTATAAACCTGTTTCATTGTTTAAGACAAGTTAAGATTGATGATGAGATTGAAAGGTGTATAAAAATCTGTCAAAAAATCAGGAGCTTATACTTCAACACTTATATTTATTCTCAAGATGAAATCTTAAATACAACTTTTTTTAAAGGTTTAAAAGTCTGAGTGTGACATGACTTGACATACTACTCTGGATTATTTTTATTTTTGCGCAATGACAATGACATCTCCATATTTACTCAAAACATAATACACACGTATGAATTGTTAAACGCCACGCAAACACACAAGTATATTCTCAATGATGAAATTTACATTGTTGAACTTTCCCCATTGAATATTCGAAAGTAAACAGTAGACTTTTCTGCTTGTTGAAGAAAAAAAGCTGATGATATGATTTGAATGTCATCCAATGCAGCATTTTCTTCTTTCTTTCTGCTTTGCTGTAAAAAAGATAAGTGATGGAAGTGGGGAAGTAGTAAAAAAAAGTTGTAACTTCAATCCACCAACTTCAAAGAGTCCAAAGGGGAATTGTAATTTTTTTTAAAGAAAAAAAAACAGGTCGCTCGTGAAAAATAAACAGAAGCAGAGAATACAGCGGCGTGGTATATCACACTTAACTTGCAGCCTTCACCATCACCACCACTGCCATCACCGCTATCAACAAAATGCATAGATTAAATGCATGAATACATGTTTGTGTAAGAAGTTTTTTTTGAGTAAAAAAAAGTGGCTTTGTTGATGACAACTTGCTGACAAAAAGACGGACACCAGGAGAATAAAAAAAAGTGGTGCTGGTGAGAGTTGTAGTCGTGTCTCTTGTGACTGACTTTTTTAAGCAAGTTTATTATATGCCAAGTATGTAGAATTTTTTTTCTTGTTTATATGCCATACCATATAAAGCATGCAAAAAAAAGTATGCATGTTTTCATCACCAGTCAAGTCAGTAAACAAGACTAGGACCAGACCAGAGCCTGATATAAAATGTATGTAAAAAGAAGTTAAGTTTGGAGACTACTGCTGCTTCGGAAAAGTTAACTGTGTTTATTGGGATGATGAAGATGAAGAATATGGGCAAAATGTTTTGGAGGCGAGGATATGGAGGGGGGAAAAGCAGAAGCGTTGGCTTTATTCTTGTTTTTGTAGTTTTTGTCCAATCTAAATCGAAAGGACATGGACAGGACGAGAAAGGCAACAGGACAGAGAAAAAAAAAGTTGGCTGGCTGGCTGGTTGCTGGATTTATTTTGCTGGAATACTTGTGAAAATCATTCATTCATTTCATTCATTCATATTCATGGACATCTTCTGTCTTTTCTTTTTTCCTCTTATCTGAACGAGAAGATCAGCTTCTCTGTCTGTCTGTCTGTAAAATTCAATCTTCAAGGTTTTTCCTTTCTATCGTCAAGTTAGTTAAGACGGTTAAGTTGTGAGTCTGTTGTTGGTATATTTTTTTTGTGGTTTGGAAGATGGGTGGTGGTGGTGATGTGTGTGTGAGTGTGATTGAGTGTAAGTCCTGCTGTTGTTGTATATGAAATTAGGAATTAAGTTTTATTTGTTTTGTTCTCGCTCAAGCCTTCTGCCTCTCTGCCTTTTCTACTTTTTCCTGTGAATAATTAAATTAATGTTGGCAGTAATAAAGGAAAAGCTGGAGAGATGAAGGAACGGAAGCAAGATGACAAGTTTGAGGAGCGAGATGAAAAGCTTGAATGGGAAGCTTGTTTGCAAAGCTATAAAATAAATTTTGTTAGAAAAAAAAGAAGAAGATTTTTGGGGAATGGAAATAATTAATAATTAGTTAAAAAAAAGTAAACTGGAGTTTTTCAAGTTACGAGTTAATGTAATAAATGAAAAGAAAGTAATAAAATAAAAGATTTTGATGAAGATGAGGATTTATTGAATTTTGGAGGGTTTAAAATTGTTCATTCGTTGTGCAAGAATACAAAAGATTTGTTTTTTGTAGATTAAGACAAGTTTAGAAATAAGTGTGTATGGAACTCCATGCCAAGCCACAATGGTAGAAATAAAAGAAGAGGATTATGATTTGTACCATTATTGCCATTGCTCTGGTTTCAAATGTGTGGCATGATCATAAGCAGCAAGAGAGTAGCTTAACTAATGATATAACAATTTTGCAAACTGGGTAAGCCATAAAACAAGACCAATGTTGTATATTAGACCACAAAACGTCTGAATTAATTATACCATTTAACATTATGCTTCATCTGCTGCTGTCACAACCACGCAAGTGAAAGAAGCAACGTTTAAACGTTTTAGTGAATTGAATGGGAACGAAATTATTCGCATTCGCTAAAAAATACTTAACGTAGTCAAAAGAAAGTAGAGAACTTGGTTATCTATTCACTACCACTAACCCCACACGTGTAACTTAAGTAAATTGCCAAATCTAAAAGTAATGCAGTTAAAACTGTCTTGCTTTACTCGAGAAAAAAAGTATTCCAGGTTTAATTTTATTGCAATTATTTTCCAATAAGATTAAATGATTTTTTTTTTGCACAGTTGAATAGTTTGATATGATCCAAAACGAAAGGATGATGTATGAATGGGATTCAAGTGAAAAAGCTCAACTCGTATTTGATAACATTAACCATAAATCATAAAGCGAAAATGTATTTTTAATGGGGATTGTGGATTTTCAGAAGATATCCAATATTTTGCTGATCTGATCTGATCTGACCAACTTAGCCATTGAATCCCCTCGAGAAGCATACACGATAGTTATTGAGGTCGAGACTTGACATTACTCTACCTATAATATTTATTGCTTGATCGATGTTCTGTCTTGTCTGTATGCATTGTTAAATCCTTCTGGTCTGTTTTATATCTCATAAAAACTTATTTAAAAATACCAATTTAATAATACTTTATTATAAAAACTTTGAAAATTACAATGATTACAGAGGAAGCAGTTTGTTAAACAAGTTAGGGGTAAATTGAACACGCTAAAAATGTGCATCAATTTTTTTAAACTGGTTTTTAAATCTGGAAATTGCTAAAAAGAATGAAACACGTGCTTCGTTTGATTATGGTTAAGTAACCGATAGATTGAAGCTTCTTGAAGCAGATCAGATGAGAAGATATGCTAATTTTCCAGACATCATGTGAATTTAAGTACTTTTACACTAATGTCATTATTTGCTGTAGTAATTCACACCTACTTTATTATAATTTTCTAAGCGTGTGTGTTCTGAATAAAGCTTGAGGAGTAAAACGAGCAAAAAAAATTTTCGTACGACTTTCCTAAATATAAATGTGATTGCACATATAGTTTAAAATACAGTGGGAGCGAGTGCAGTACAGAGTAAAATCGTCATTATTATTAGATAATTAATTCAATAGATCATCTGTAATTTTGACTGGTTCTCTGCTGACTCTTCTCTCAGACTTGTGTGTAGGTTAGTGTGCAAATGCATGAAATTGTTTTGTCTGCTGATTCAGTTCAGTTGAGATGATGATGCTGGGATTTCGGGATACGACGAGAAGAGCGTAGATACAAGAAAATCAAACAGAAATGTGTTTTTGGTTGGTTGGTTCTTGGGTGTTTCAACCGTTAAATGATTTTTTTTCAGTGGAGACGGCGACGAGGCGAGCTGCTATATTTAAAAATATATATTGTAAAGGAACATCAGATCAGACCACACCTGTTGAAATAGTGTAATAATGTGTCATTGAACAGGAATAGATTTTTGCCCGTGGGGTAATAATTTAAAAAAAAGAATTGACAAATGATGATGAAGGTGTTTGTTGGGAATTTTAGTGGAGGAGGCCTCCATTCCATATAGATAATATTTTATGCATATGCAAGACTAAAGGAGGTTGTAATAAAAAGGATCGTAAAATACAAAAAAAAAAGAATATTAAAAAGGAGGAAGGCTGGGATACAGAGAGAGGTAGCTAAAGAAGAGTACCAAACAATAAATGCTCACTATAACTAATTATAATAAAATACGGTTTAACCGTTAAAGCAAGTAGCATAGTTACTTAAGTAAATAGAAAATTTCTGATTTAAAGTTTATTTAAAAAATTGCACGGTGTTAAACTCAAATTTTCTGTTGCTATTTCGAACATCAAACCTGACCTTGTTTTTTTAAATTATGATTTACCATCATTATTTCGGGTGATGGACTGAATTACGAACGTCCACCGGGATACAGACAGTCAGGTAATTTTCATTAAATGTACAATAAGAGGTGAAACTACGTTTGCCATATGAAATGAAATACGTTCGGTGCGGTGCAGTTGTGAAGGAAATTGGGAAAACGCATCACAACACATCCCATCACCCATAAGCACAAGAGAAGAAACAAAAATAAATCCCATTATTGCTTTCCTAGCACTTTACAGGTAATAACTTGTCAAATTGTGCATGTGAAAATGAGGTTTGTGCAATTACACGTGTCAGTTTAGCTTTAAAGCACTGAAAATTGACATTTGTTCAAAAGCAAATTCACTTGTTTCCTTTAACGAGCTCCTACCACAACCACCTTTACTAAAAATTTATTGTTTTACCAATTTAATTATCCTTTTCAATAATTTATTCAAAGCAAATACCGTTTTTTCTCTTGTTGGTTTGTAGTTGTAGATTTTAATTTCACATTGTGTCAAAATATTTCAGTGTTGTCTTATATCTTAATTTAGTTTTAAAAATAGTATCTCAACCTTTACCGATTATTAAAGAAGAAAACCCATGATGTTTAATAGTTAATGATTTTTAATGGTTATAATGACCTATGATACCGAAAATTGCTTTGAGGTAAATACAAATATAAATGTTTACACTCTTTCTTAAGCTTCAAAACTCTTCATCTTTCTTATACACTTACTTGTCAAAACGATGCGTTTTACGTAATAAAAATGTCATTTTCTTCTTCAATGCAATAAATTTGTGTGTAGGCAGAGAAGAGATCTCTTCTCTTGACTTGACTTGACGTTTTAAATAAAATAAAAATGTCTTAATACATTATTCATGACTCTACCTCATCGTTACGCATTTCATTTTTCATAATGCAATAGTGTGTTTTTGTGTTTTGATATGATGTTATGGCGACATTCAATTTTAATGCTAAAAGTACATTATGGAAAAGAATATAAATAAATAATACGCATCACAGTTTAATTGGATCAAAAAAATAGACAGTAAATAAATATTTTTGAAAAACATTTTACGCAGCAGCTCTAAAAGAAAAATATAAGTGTAAATATTGCAGACGCACACTTTTTTAAGCGGAATTTTTCACTATCAAAAAAAAGAGGAAGAGAATAGACAGTTTGTCATTATTCAGATTAATGGAAAAAATAAATACATAAATATTAATAGTTTAAGTAAAAACACAAAAAAAATAAGAAGTTTTTTTTTCATACCATTTTGTTTTGCATCATCTTCATTCTTAATTTTTTTCACAGGAATTGGATGAAAACAGTCCAGCAGTCCAGTCTAGTAATAAAATTGACTACAAACTAAACTGAAAGTTTTCACGTAAAGTGTTTATATAAAATATTAATTATTCTGATGTGGTCCAAAGCTGAACGATCAATCAGTATTACTGTTTATTTTAATATTATTTTTTGATTGAAATATTGATAAACAAAGTTATTATTATTCTTGCACAAAATAAACAAAGTCACAACATTAACAATGTACTTAATACACACTTATTCGGGAAATAACGCAGAGAAGAAATTGTTTTTTTTTTTTGGAAAGTAACTTAACACATTAATATTTTTTGCTAATAGTTCTCAGCACTTTTTTTATATTGTCCACTGGATATATAATAGAACAATAAAAGTAGACAAGTTTATTGGTGAAATTCAAGTGCCTATCCCACAAAATGGCCAAGGAGAAAAGTGAGATGATGATCTTTGGCTACACCAAACCAGCTTTGCTGAGAAACAAGCTACTCTTCTTCTGATCTCTCTCTGTCTTTTTTTTCACCTTGTAACTTTTCGGGGAAATCGGGGTAAACTGAAACCGTGAAAGCACTGAACTGCACTGAATAGTCTCAAGTAGAAAAAAATGGAGATCTTCTATGCTGTTTTGTGGAGTGGATTTGTCCACCGACAAAAAAAAAACTTACAAAATGTTTTCTTTCTTTTAATTTTCCATAAATTTTCTACAACATTTACAGAAAAAACGACAAGCCTGACACACTTACAAAGCAAAATAAAAAATGGAAAAAAGGGACACAGGTTTCAGTTTATATATTTTTTTTGTGTAGCACAACAACTCTGTGGAGAACAGTCAATTTTTCTAAACTTTCTTTTTTCTATTCTTCCCCTATTTATTGTAGAGAAACGAAGCAAGTAATGCGTTAAGGAAATTGTATGTTGCACCAGCAGCCGTCCATCCACGACTCTTATTTTTTCAAAAAAAGTATTAGCCACTAAACTATATTATTATTTCTTGTGTGTCTCTTTCTACACTAAACTGACTTAACTTGACTTGAAGTTTTTTTTCTTCTTTCTTTCTGAATTGCAATTTTTTCAGAAGCAGAGCAAAAAGGAAGGAGAGCGAGCGGCTCTTGTGAGTGTGGATCTCTCAGGACGACGACAAAACTCAACTACTCCTGCTTCCCTGCTTTTTCAACAAATTCAAGACAACACTCTTCTACTCTACACTTTCTGCCTTGTATTTCTTCAGCTGCTGCTGTTAACTTGCTCCTTTGCTCACACAGTCGAGAGTCGAGTTCTGCTTTATTTTTTTTGCTATGCTTTTTCAAACCGTTTTGTGCAAGGAAACAGTGCGATGCATGTGTTTTTTACTGGCTTGGCTTTGGCTTTGACTTGGCTCATTCTGTTCACTTGTTCTGTTCACTATTCCTCTCCCCGTCTTTTAAAACATATATTATTTTTATTCTACCGTTGATATTATATTGCTACTTGACTCTTCTACTCTTTACCAACTTGCTAGTTTATTGAAAGGGAGGAGAGCTTATTCTCTCTCTCTCAAAAAAGTATACTTGTTTGTATGTTGCCTCTCTCTCTCCAGCTTATTCGTGTTCACTTCTGCATTTTCTACTAAATATTCTGAATGTGTGGAGAACCGTCATCATCGTCTTCGTCCTCCTCGTCATCATCGTCATCAGAGAAGGAAAAATAGGAGATTTTGATTTGATTCACTCAAATTCGCATACAGAGATACATGTTCGCATTTCCCAAAGAAAACTCTTTCTCATCGGCGGCTTTTTGGCTTGCCTTTTTGTACAAAGGCAGCACAATCATCATCATCTTTCTCTCTCTCTCTCTCACTCTCTCTATTTCTTTCCTTTAAGCCATCCATTGTGTTTGGCTTGGTTTTGGTTATATCAGGAGAGAAAAAATGTATGAAAACTTGGTTTTTAGTAGCTACACCACCACTGCTGACGCTGCTCTGTTACTGTTACCTTTTTTTCTAGAGTAAAGTCTTCCAGCAGATCGTTCGAGTCCAAGGTACGTTTCAGTTCAGTAAACTCCCCATCAACTACAATCACACATTAGGCTTTTTTTTGGGGGTAGTCATCGAACAAGAAGGATGAAGAGGTCTACTTTACAATATATATATGCCAACAGGATAGGATCCTTTTCTTCCCCAACTCAAGTTTCCTTTTTACTTCGTCGTCTTTATAACCAACTTTCTCTTTTCATATCATATCCTTTCCAAGACTATCCCAAGAAGATGACTACGACCTCAATCCATCTGTCTCCTTTTGCAGTAGTGGTTTGGCTTGGTTTGGTTTTAGTAAAACAGCCTGCCTGCCTCTTTTTCCCTCTATTTTATTTCACAGTCGTTGCTCTTTTCTTCTTCGGCTAAGAGAATTACTATAAGAAAATATTATAAAAAAAACCTCGTATCAGCCTGGGATCTAAAAACCTTCTCTTCTCTTCTGCTTCTCTACTTTTCTCGTTTAACTTGTATGATTCTTTTCCACCTGGAACCCCAACCCAAACGACAAACACCATCATCATTATTGTCATCATCAAAAAGCCAGTAGACAAACTAAACTTCAGTCTTAACTTTATGGTGGCTCTGGCTCTAGCACTGGATTTACTTTCATTTTTATTATCTCCCTCTCGTACAACAAAAAGTGTAGCCATTCAAAACACTTGACTTAATTTTCACATAATTACTTGAACCAATTTACCCCTAAATTGTATCACATTACCCTTTAATAAATGATCCATTTTTACCACAGGTAAAAAATAATCCCTGTTTTTCTTTTGAAATTTATTCATTTCAAAGTACTTCAACCCTACCCAAAAGAAAATAAGGAGAGATAATGTGACAAGTGAAACCACTAGAAAAGAAAAAGGAGCTGGAAACAGAAACACGACATCTGTAACAAATTTGGCTTATCCTTTTTTTTTTTGTTCTGCCCTTTTTGTCCCTTTCCTTATAAATATTTTTTTTAAATATTTCCTCTTATTTTCATCTGACCATACCAAGAGTATTTTAGAATACATCCTATTATTCTTTTTTTAGCCTTTTTCTCGATCACCAGAGCGTCAGCAGCGCCATGCCATGCCAGTCTCCTTTTCTTTCACTTTCCTTCCGCTTCTTTTTTTCTACATAAAAGACGGGAAGGAAAACACACTGCATTGTGTTAGACTATGCCACACTTACACAAAAGGAATACATCCAACCAAGCCAAAGGACAATTCAATTCTCTTCAGCAAAAAAAAA
>JAQIWN010000310.1:0-37807 GCA_034699025.1 Entomobrya cf. arborea Gr-Col-00668
ATTACATATTAAAGGTTAACATAAAACCCGTTCGTTCCCAAAACTTGTAATGCTCTTTTTCCGAAAAACGACAAAATAATTAACCAATTTATTTGTAAGCTAGTCAAGATAAGTGAAAACTGAAATTTCATAACATCGTTCATCACTGCCACTGCCACCGTTTTACCATTTATACCATTCCTTAATCCTTGCTCTGCTAACTGAAGGCAAACAAACCTAATCTAACATTGTTTATGAGTCGGATGCAATCTTACATTGTGTTATTACAAATTAATTTTCTTCAAACATTGCTAATTTTCTTTGAAATGTAACTTTCGTTTCATGGAATTCATAACGTTTGTGTCGAACTTGAAAGACCTAAAATGTTGTACAACAACTTGTTAGATTGTGACAACAAATTAATGCAAATGCAAATGGAACGATTGTTGTAATGAAATTACTTATTATAAGTAGTGCTGTCCTCGGAAACCCATCGAATTAAAAAAAAGTTTTAAAAAATCCTTCGAATATGAAACATTATCAACAAAAATATGATTATTATTGATTTTTTCTTTGTATGATAAATACATTTAACATTGAATACACACATATACTGTTAAATTTTCCTGCAAAATGCGTTAAGAGTTATAGGAAACTCCAAACGTGCATTTACTTTACATAGTTTATTTTACGGTAGTAGCAGAAATATAAATAAGATTGCGCAACCATTATCTTCACGTCCATTTGGTTACGAATTCGAACACGAACTGTGCATGTCCAACTTTTTAAACTGAGCTCCAAAACACATCCCAGTAATTTCCAGCCCTCAATTCCAAGATTGTACGTTGTGCATTTACAAACATTTATCACACGCTTCCAAAATATTCCTACGTAATCAAAAAAATATATAACTGTTTTGTAAATTAGTATTAATCTTACTTAGGTCAAGGGTTCCTTAAATACAATACATTATGAATTATAAATGCTAGTCTTTGAATATAATTGTGAATACATTTAATAAAACAACAATACGAGAGGCTCAACTCGAAACTTACATGGTCTTGAATGAATTACAATTACAAGCAACACGTATGACACAATCAGTTCACATCTTCATGTACAGTTATTTTTGGCATTGACATACACATAAATTCACCATAAAACAAGAAAGTAGCGCTGGAAAACACAATATTATGCTGATGAACTCTGAATCGTCGTTAAGAGATATAAACGAATTTTCCGCTTCCCAACAAGTTGGGACCACGTTTTAATGGACTTTATATATATTTTGCATGTCTTCAGTTGTCAGTTTGCATTTAAAATTAATTGCATCGTATATGCTTAGGTAAATTACAATTTTAAAACTGGAGAAACGACTAACGATGATTCCAAGTTCTTTAAAAGTTAAATAAGATGACGACAGAAATACATTGCTGCTGCACATGTACAAGTCATAAGTACAAAAACTAGTAGCACCCTATGCTTTTGTTTAGTAATTAACTTACGCAATTTTGAAATAAATCACAGCCTCAGTAAAAACGACAGAAGTAACAAAACAACAATAAAAATAAAAATTTGTCTCGCAGACCATCTTTGAGTAAATGTGCCTTTGTCTGAAAGGAAATACATAAAAATCTTAAAATTCCATTTTATCCTTGAAGGATTCTATTTTTTTACGGTCCATTTTTTAAATTTAAAAGTTCTTAAGATATCAATATCAATGTAATCTTCTACTTGTAGTCTGATTGTGTGCCTGACCTCCAGTTTGTTGGGGAGGCATTTGCGAACTAGACGTTGACGTCGTTGGAGAAGGGACTTGGAAAGTTGGAAGATCATTTTTCGCAGTTGTGGCGAAAGTAATGCTATGATCTGGCTCTGCAGAAGACGGGGACGATGATGAAGACAAGAATGTGTCGTCGTGATGTGGATAAGTTAGAGTTGTAGAGCTGGGATTCCAGGAGCTGTCATCTGCTGCAAGTGTGGGCTGAGCGTCCGCGCTTCCCAAGTCAGTAGCTGGATTTATTCTGTCACTGATAAACATACTCTTGACATGGCAAACGCAGCAGGAAGGCAGTCGAAATGTATCTGGCATGGCTTTGCCTTCTGGAGTGAAAGCCAGGAGCTTCTTATAAATGAATTTTTGCTTGCACGTACTCAAGTAGCCAGGTAGATGGCCTTCTGTAAACATGCATTGTTCGTTTTCTCTCCTGAAATATTTAACTCAGATTTAATGTACAACTCATTTAACTATTTTCCATTTATACACACGTTTCTTAGTTATCTTACGTGCAAGTTTCTACACGGATGCCCTGTAAATATTCATCATGATTGACTATGTACATGAATTTTCCTTTGCGATTTTGTGCTGCTTTGGGGTAAATTGTGTGTTCTCTTACTGAACAAAGTGGAATTTCTTCAAAATCATGTCGCAGCTTAAACTCCACATCAGTTACCTGTAAAACAAATACATAAAGGTAATTAATTAAGCAATATGAATGGTAATATGTTGAATAAAATCTTGAAAAATATTAGTACTCACAACTGAATTATTATCTGTCGTCTCTCCAAAAATATCTTGGAAAATATCTGAACTTAATGTTCTGTTTAAAACTTGATTTAAGAAAGACCTAAAACGATAGACAAAAAATTCAAAATATGAAACCACTGACTGCATCCTTAATCAAGCACAACCGTTATGTTTATATCTCAATGATAATTATTATTTAATTTCCAAACCTGGGATAGCTTTCAATGTTCTCACAATATCCATCTCTGTCAGCACATTTTGGAACCCCTTCAATTGTCAAAAGGCTAATGATTTTAGCGTCAGCAGACTGATCACTTGCAATGCTACTCTTCCTACCATCATACGACTGAGATTTTTTTCTCAGTTCATGAATCCTTTTCCACCCATCCAAAATGTGTGATTCAAAGGGATTAAATGTAGCCATTGAGTCCCCAGATTTTATACGGGATGATATCGGTCTCACTGTGCCCCTCCTACTTTCTGTCGCATCTGTAGAGCTTCCTGGAAATACTATAGGAGAATCAGAATTATTTTCAAACTGGAAAGACACTGCATCATCACCCATTTCCCTTCCACGCTTTCTCCCTCCTCTCCCAATTTCTGCCCTCGAGTCCAACTGAATATCTTCATCCGAAAGAGTGGAAGACTCATCATTGGAAATTTGCATCTCTTGAGTGCTTGTTGGTCTATCAGTAACAAAAAGTGAAGGATCTGTAGCGGGAGCTGTTCTGGACAAGCCAGTTGTTCCAGTTTCTCGCTCGCTGAGAACCTCCGGCAATTTAGAAGGAACAGTAACGGAGCTCATATGATTTAGTTCATTTTGCAAAGATAAAGAGGACGAAGCTCTCCTCCGATTCAGTCCAAGGCCTGCTGCAATATCTGTATTAACTGATGTGTCACCACTGGATTCTCCAGCCCCTGTTGAAGAAAGGCTGTTATACTTGTTCTTATTTTGGGATTGTTTGTCTCCTCCATCTATATGTCTTGGTGCTTGAGCATAAATGTTGGGATTCCTGTAATAATTTGTATAAACATTCATGGGAATACTTCTGTAGGTCAAACTGGGGGCTCCCCGGTTGTTCTGTGAACGAGTTTGCGGTTGACCTGATGACGATGGACGTGAATCTGCTTGTTGAACGAGTGAAGAGAATATCCATTCACTTGTGGATACTTGTCTGCTCTGCAGACGTCTAGCATTTCGTGCGCTGGAATGATCCTCCAAGGGACCATTTTGAGAAAGGGTTGCCGTCGGGCTTGTGTTATTATTTATAACGTTACTATGTCTTAGGCTACTATCAGGTATAAAGTGACTTGTAATTGGTGAACTATGAGATCCGATTTCTACTGAGGCACAGCTTACTAAAGTGTTTAAGAACGGACATAAGAACACGAGGGCCTGGAAAATGTAAAAGCCATAAAACATCATAAAATCTTCATTATGTATTACTTTCATTTCATTGGATAGCAAATTACATTACTCTAAAAGACTAAACCGTCGCGTCACTGTACATCATATAACCACATTTTAGATGGGAAGTTTGTCTAACTACTGTCTTTTCTGGTTTAATTTCCCTGATTTTTCATGAATTTTTATGTTCTCAGTCAATCCCATTCCCAACCTAGCTAGACAACTCATGAAAGTATTACGATGACGCAAACTTGTATAACATTCAAGTTCACAATATGAAAGAACACTTGTTTACTCTGCTTTGCTTTATAATTTAAAAGCAACCAGGAAATGACGTCAGCGCATGCAGTATTTCCATATACTTTGCTTTTGCTAGTTGTATTATAAAAAAATTAATTCATATTCACATTGACATTAGATATTGTACAAAAGTGAAACCGGAATGTATTAAACGTAGATAATCTGAATCCAAACAATTTACAGAATCGACTGGAGAAAAAAATTCATTATTGATTAATGATTTCACTTGGTCTAATAAAATGATATTTATTTAAGTGAGGATACAATATTTAGTATGGCATCCAATAAAAACTTGGTGGATTTTGTTGGAATACAAAAGCAGGATATTCCTTAGCTCTCATTATGAAATATATTTTAATTGTACTTACACTGCTGAACTGTAAATAGCGTTTCATAGTTTTTCTCACCCCTTTTTTATCATATCATGAATTTAATTTAAAAAAGTAAAAATAGTGACGAACGTTAAGAAACGGGATGAAATCGTAAACAATTGTTTCGGAATTTTCCACGCTGCATGTTTTACAACTTTAAATTCACATGATCTTTTTATACCTCAGTCTAGGCTTATTCAGCGGAACATGGCAGCGACGCACGACGTGGGAAACTTGTTTTCTTCGGCAAATTTGTTTTTTTATTCTCTAGGTCAAGTTATTGTCAATTTCAGTTTGAATTCGACGTAAAAACATCAAAAAATTTCAAACATATTTATAGAAAGATGAAAAATACCCTGATTATGACTACGCACCTAAAACTATTTTACACCCCTTCCCAGAGAAACTTATCTGCCATAATTATAAACAGTCTATTTGCAACTTTATATCTTGTTGATTTGTATGTAGATCTTATTGACTTCCTATTTCCTATCTAAAAGTCAACGCTGTTGCTTTTGTCTATATTGTCGGACGGAAGTCGTAGTCCCACAAAATCGGACCGTTGTTGTATAACAGTTAACATTACAGTACTTGTACAGGGAAAAAGTGAAAATGAATTTGCTACCCATTTCATAGGATTTATACTTTATTTGTATAAAGCCCATGAATCCAAAGAGGAAAGAAAACTAACCAAGATTAATAGTTGAACAAAGCAAAAGTGACTTACAAAAATCATTCTCGTGAGAACCGACTGATGATTGATTGCACTTCGTTGCGTTTTACCACCATGGATAAATCGAAACACTAGTGGCAGCCTTGTCGATACAGTTCCTCCAGTCGTTTGCCCCTTATCTTCAAACCTCCTCCGTTGCTGTTCTTCATTCATCTCGGCTGCTATTGAATGGGGTTGATTTTGCTGATGCTGCTGCTTGTATGCCTGCAGCTTTTTTTACGATGGTGCACGTACTTTCGCAGCCAAAGTCTTACTGCACAACTTTTCCTAAATTTTACTACTAAAATACCACTTCCTTCCAGTTTGATATCAAGACAAATGAGCAGAGTGTGATGATTTTGATGATGATGATACTTGGTTTTGGTGCTAGTTCTCTCACTTCTTGCCTCAGTGTTGTTGGCGTAAATAATAAAAAGATTTTCTCCTTTTTTGATGAAGCCAGATGCGTGTTATGGTGCACGTTCATTTAAGCCAGGATTTTAACTGATTTATTCGAGCAGCACAAAAAGACCCACCAAAGATGACAAGTATAATGTACTACAATAGTAGTATCATATTTACTCATTCTTCTCTCCTCTCTTGGTTAATGCATAGCTGATCATGAAGATGATGAATCTGTAACAAACAAAAATTGTGCTTATGAAGCAAGTAAAACATATTGCATGATTAGTGTACTTCTTTTGAAACGAGAATGCATACATATCTCAACATCTAAAGTTTTGGGTTTACAAAAGAAAAAGTCACTTTACAGACCAGTTGGGATTTTTGGTATATTTGCATACATGCTACATAGGTTAACTTATATCTGTGTCTAGATAGTTTTTGAAATGTTTGTGTATTTTTTTCTCGACAAAATTTGTCAATTTAGGAAGCAACATAAAATATCAATAATTTCAAGTAAGGAACGATCGCCTGGATTAAACTATTAACTAAAATACATTTACTGCCAGCTGCCTACCAAAACTTCCTAATTACTACTGGCTTTGAGATCGGGCGTGAAGCTAGCTTAAGTAATTACAGTGTGTTTAATGGATTTAGAGAACTATGTAACGTTTTTTCTCTCTTTGAGACTTCAAAAACTTGGGACGTACAATGCTCCAGTTTTTAGAGACTTCGGGTTTATGCCATGATATTTTGTTACACTTACATACATACACATGGATTATTTTTGTAGGCTATTGGCAATCGTAATCAACAGTCAAAACAAGCGTACAAGTGCACACTTTTGTCTAGTGCTATAGGTTTACTTAAGCTGATGAATTTGTTAAGTGCTTACATAGTTTGATTCGTGTGTGGAAAAACTAGACTGAAGTTCGTTCAGCAGTATAGCTGTTACATTTGCTACTAAAACTTTCCTATTGACTGCAGGGCTAGTAGCATCATTTTTTTTACTTTGTTTGCTTGTCTGGCTGTTTGTTCTTTTAGAAATTGTACTACATGAAAAACAGTACGAAAAAATCCTTTCCCTAAAATCCGTTTTATGTTGAATTTGTTTACATTGGCTGGCAAATGGAATCGGACTGTATTAAACATTACATCATGTTGAATCAGAAAATTGAAGAATTAGATCAATCAAAGATTCTCTCAATTTGATATCGACCAACTAGCGATGATTCTTTTACTGTACAAATAATGCTTTGAATTAATGACTTTGATGTGTATATATGTTTACGATAGAATAAAAGTTAAAATATCAATACAAAATCTATTAGATTAGAAGTAAATTAATTTGGTTTTATTTTTCATTTATGTTAATCTAAAACCATCATCATGTGTCATAATATTTCCACAACTCGAGGCCATTTAAATGTGAATGCATATGTCAGTAACAGCCAAACTTGATGCTCATTTCAGTTTGTATTTCATGAAATGTAGAATCTAGAATGTCAGAAACAAGTATTTTGATATGCTATAAATAACGGTAACGAACGACAATAGTGATTTGCTTAGATTATAGTTTAGCATGATTTGCCGTTATTCTATTGTATTTTATAATTCATTTAGTGTGTATTTTGTTTCCAGTAAAACCACAGGAATGCTCACATATATCAGCAGCCAAGTTTACATAACGTCTAATGATCATAATGGTCGGGTGAACTTTATATGTAATAGTTATATTGATTACATTTCAAACAAGGCCTTCGGATTTCAGATATTAAAAGTTGTTACTGGAATCCTACATCCGAAGCAAAGAAATTAAATTTTAACCTCAAAATTGACGTGTGTCAAGATTTAAAATTTTATATCAATATAATATTCGTAGCTAATAAAAATGGCATTATTAAGATGATATTTCAATAATTGCATTCATAGTTTTTACGAGCTTTAGGCAGAACGACATAAAAAACGAGGAAAATATTGGAGTACTCACGAAACACAAGAAACAATAGAATTTCGATCCAAGCAAATAAATTGTTCTTGTAGTTGGGACTTTTTTTATATCCAATTCTGTAGAAACCCTCACTGATGTGTTATCATAGAGTGAAATGATTCCAGTGAATTCAGAGTAACTTTATTATTTGCTCTTGTTTTAAGGTTTAATTGATTTGCATAATATAAAATAATTAGCTAGTTTCCTTTTAATTTGAAAATTTACTCACACGTGAGTGTATGACGAGTCTCATAGTCTCATAATCGTGCTCTCTCTTCCTGGCTACCTGAAACTAACTAGCATAATCTTTGCAATATTCGATGCTTTTAGTCCTTTCTTTATTGTTCAAATGTTTGCATAGAATTCACTGAAGTACGATTCAATGTGCAAATTTGCTCAATGTCAGTCTATACTCTATATAACTTGTCCGGTTTATTCATTTTGTTGAAATTCGTCTCTGTACATAAGAGTCAAAACTAAATGCATGCATTTGTTTCAATTAAATAACCAAATTTCAAAGATTATCAATTATATTAAATCGATTTCGAACCAAAGTTTAATTATCCTTTTCGTATGACATACATTTCAATTACATTCATCAATAGACATAAGAACCTAAAATAGACATGATACCGATTATTGAACATTTTTAGAGATTTTGTTTTGCAGAAATATTGGTTACTTTATCTCCTTGGATTTCAAGTTTTTTGTTATTTTTGGCGATTTTTTCTGAAAAAGCGTTTCTGAAAAATGATCGACAATGCGTAATTCTGATGATTTTAAGTGCAATTTTGGTATCTATTGAAACAAAGTAACCAATCTTTGAAAGCATTGGGGATATACCCCTCCTTTGAAATCTCTGCCCGTGTCACATCCAGATCTTGATACGTATTTTCATTCATCAGAGGTGGTATATTAAGATTCACTGACAATGAAAATAAGATTTTTCTGTTTTTTAAACACTAATATTCCTGGAATAAATGAGTAACCAAAAAGTGATTGTGCCGTGCATTGCCTTAATATTTCAATATTTAAACGACAAAATCTTTAGTACGAAGTTAATATGAAGTTCAAATAAGACTCCCTGTCGTTTTATTATTGTGCTACTGACTTAACATCATTCCGAAATTACCATTATTATACCAACCAAGAAAGCATAAGAACACAAGGCACGTATGCATAAAAATCTGCTCAACTGATAACATCAACATCAGTAACAAAGCAAGTAGCAATGATATTAACATTTAAAGCTGGATTCAGAATATAAAATGCATACTTTAACCATTTAACCAGAGGAATTTGTCAAAGCTAAAGTGAACACAAATTTTGCATTGTTAGTCCAGTCTCGTTCTTTCATAGATGAAAGCTTAATTTAATATGGGTAAAGTACTAAGTACTTAGTCTTTAATTGTTTTTTTTTTGTAAAAGTGAAGTGCATTATATGTATGCATTGGAAAATGGCTTAAATGTACGTACTCAAAAGCGAAGAAAGAATCTTAAATATTTCCCCAGGTATGAATCTTAGTAATGAGACGATGTAGTTTCAAACGTGAGAAGTTTTAGCTTGCGCTTGCGACAACGTAATGATGACGAAATTTGTCCTATTACTGCTTCAATGAAATCATACACAAAATTAAATGCATAAGAATTTCCCCAAAAACAAAATTTTAAAATGACTTGCTGAAATACGCAAAAAAAAAACTTGTCAAGAACGACTACTAAGGCTATTGGCTTCCCATGCATATCGGCTGCGGCTGCTTAGATGTATACTGCCGGATTAATGGAAAACCCTCATTTCACTAACATACATACTAAAATTATACAAAATGACTACCTAGCTACGTTTTTAAGGTAGCACCTGAAGTATACACAATACACAACAGCAATTCCAAAAATGGTATTTTTTACTGGAGCTTTTAAGCTGACAAATGCACAGATAATTACACCAGTTAGAAGTATTGAAATTTGTATTTTCCAAGAATCGTATTCTTATTCTGTAGATGAAAGCTTCTAGTGTACACACCTCAAGTGTGTGCTGAGTGAACGAAAGTGTGTGGGTTCACCTTAAAAGTTTTGAAATAATTACCCGAATGTTTTAAGATTATTTTTTGTAAAATTTTGTTTTCAAAAATTAAAATACTGTTCATAGATTTAAAAAATAAGAATGAAATCATTTGACTTTTTGGCAACTGAATTGTTTTAATAATTCGTGAATTTGAATTTTTTTAAAGTTAAAAATATTTTGAGTATAGCAAGCCCGTAAATGGTTTTAATTGCTCATTATAAAGATTCAGTTGAACGTAATAAAAAACTGCACCCCTTCCATTTGAAGCTGAGAAAAGTGCTAGTAGAGCTTCTAATTGAACTTATACAAGTTTCCTTCTTTGGAGAACGAACAAAATATACAACATGTTTGGTTTAAAGAAAGTAAGTGATTGGTATTTGAGATTAAAATTACGATAATATGGCAAGATCACTTTCGAAAAAGTATAGTTGGAAGTTGGAATTCACTACTATACAGACTCATATACTGTCTATTTTTATTATCATTATTTGTACATAGACTATAGACTAAGGTTTCAGTCGGTTAGTAGAGTCCTTACAAAAACCATAGCTTAAAAAATTGTTGATCGTTGTCTGATAAAATTTGATAATGAAACAGCGATTCGATTTTAATGTACTCGTTTTATCATACATCAATCTAAGCCTCTTTCAAACGGACACAAAATACACCGGGTAAAACGGGTTTCGTCAGCCCACACAAACATAAAACCCACTCATATAAACAAATGATATT
Organism: Entomobrya cf. arborea Gr-Col-00668; assembly: GCA_034699025.1. Classification (NCBI taxonomy): domain Eukaryota; kingdom Metazoa; phylum Arthropoda; class Collembola; order Entomobryomorpha; family Entomobryidae; genus Entomobrya; species Entomobrya cf. arborea Gr-Col-00668. The sequence continues at coordinate 10,487 of JAQIWN010000310.1, forward strand.
CTAAAGAAATGTTATAAGTTCTAAATACTAGGAAATAATAAAGAAACTAGGAAAGGTGGGAATGTTGAAAGGTGTGATTGTGAATATTTACTCACTACATACATACACCATACACCTCGACACTGGACACTGCACTGGATCGAATGAGTCGACACATACATTTCTGCAATCGGCATACTTTCATACAATTCTCATTTCCTTTTACAAAACCCTAACTTAACTTAAGTAACACAAAATATTACCGTTTCCAGTTTCAGTGAAGCATATTATATTATTATTATACATGTATTTACTGCAGTGTAAATGCAAAAACATTTGTTACACATTTTAACGGTAAAAATCAGGTGTACACTTTTTCTTATACTAAAAGTGGTAGTAATGAATGCGTGGAAATGAATGTTTTTGGATAGATTCCTTGTGGCATGCAATGGAGCAGTTTTGTAAAATGGCTGCTTTCACGGAAGAGATTTTCCGTTCTATTTTCCACTTTACATATGTTGTTTTCTTTTAGTTGTAGTATTGCCGATTGCCTGCTTGCATTGCATATCGTAAAAGCATAGTATAAACCATACTGTGTTTGTAATAAAGTTATGCAATTGTCTAACTTTCTTTGAAACTCATTTTGAGCTATATTACATTTAATACAGAGAAACTTAAAAAAGATGCTTAAGAATAATTTCACAAAAAAACAAATAAACCTTTTCCAGGATTATGCATTAGTAAAGGTTGTTTGATTGCGATAGTTCTAATTATCGCTTTCTGTTTTGTTTATCCTGACTCCTGACCTGAATTTATCAACTGAGGTTACAGACTAAGCTTTTTGAAGAAAGAATATTACGAATGTGTAGATGTACAAAATACTCTCGTACACAAATCTCTAACCACGATCAATACATTGCATTCATATTACTCGCTTAAGCTGTTGAAGGTATGTTACTACTATCACGAACATTTGGAAGCGGAAGTGTGTGCAATATAATTTCAGATGACACAAAGAAATGCCCCCAACTACCAGAATCAGACTTAGCAAAAGGAAATATGATTTTGTTTGGATAGACACATGGCTTGTTTACAGAATATGACATGCGACATGCCTTACAAATGCCATTATGCATATGATCCACATTCCCATATGAAAAATTAATGGTCAAAAGAAAAACTTCATCCAGCTTAGAATTCGTAAGATAACCAAACACCGGTGGGAATAAGGGCAGGAGTATTATATTCCATTTTAACTATTGATGGTAGGTGGTACTACTGAAAGAACAGAGCCATTTCGCCATCTGAATGCTTGCAATAAATCCGAAACATCAAGTCGTCGTAATCATAATGTTTTTACATTTAGCCAGTAGCATGCAAAATAGTTCGTCGATATGTCACATATGTGCTAGATGCTTTTGCTGTTAACAATGTTTTATACTTTTATGCCACAGCTTGGTAAAATGTTGTCACAAAAATACATTCTCATTCAGGGAACGGGAAGAAACGGCATAATGACTGAAGTTGTGTGGTATGGTGTAGTGTGACACATATGTACAGCCTATAAAGTTAAGAAATGTGGTTAGGCGATGTGTCACACAAATCAAAATTTCAATGATGACGAAAACGTAAAAACGCTATGAGTAAATCCGAAACCATAAGTACGCACACTATGTAAGGTAGTATTGACGTATGCATTTGAAATGAATTTGATGATGAGCACTTAAAATAGGAGAAATGCAAAAGACACCTGCCTGATACATAAAAAACAATGCAGAATATTACAATTCTTTCATTTTAGTATTTCAATCCATTGTAGTGGTTGAGATTTCAATCGTAATTCGAAAATGAACTATATGAGCTTAATGACTTTTAAATTTGGATACGTCATTTGAAATACTTCAGTCACAGTAATTTGCAGACTTTAAAATGATTTTAAAATCTGAAAGGAAAAACAATGAAATAAGTAAATGTTTTCGCATAAAAACATGCGGAATGCAGAGAAGAGAATTGCGTGTTTTGTAAAACTAGCGTGTGGTATTCATAAATTCATAATTCACACTGTATATCATGAATAAGGATACTTTTTGAACGCGATACACAAGTACATTTTGGGATCGTTTCGTTATGAAATAATATTATGCATACTTAGGTAGCTTATAGCATGCTGTCAAATAAGAGATCATACGAGTTTAAGCAGTGGTCACCGAGTTTTCAAATGATCCAGTATTACTATGATTTTACCTCTTTTAGCTGAAAATCGAATATAAAGCTTCTCCTATTTAAAGTTCTGGAAATCCCACAAAAAGTTTAGACTTCTCAATTTCAACTGCACAAACCAATTGTTCCCCTTAATTTTGTGGTTTCAGCCGGTTTTAATGATGAACGAAAACTGTAAACAACAAAGAGGAATTTATGCTCTCGTTTTATTTTTGTCGCTGGCCACTCATTTAAAAGACACATATATTTGATATGCTGCCCATTTAGATTATTTATTTAAACTCCCAAGTTTTTCTAAGTTAGAACTGTTTCACACAAAACTTGGAAACTCATTTATAGAAGAACTGTGCAATATTTTTTGCATTCGTTTTGCGTTGGGATGGGACACACAGTTTCGTCTTTTGAACAAACAAAGACTTCGAAAGCACAAACCATTCCCCTCACTTTACTAATACGCTGTCTTTCACCTCACTAACTTTGCGGTCAGAAAGTCACAAAAGCAAAGATAAACTGACTATATGGGCAGTAAACTAAACAATATACTTTAGCCCACAATGGCACAGTCAGCATCCTTCTCTCTCTCAGACAACAACTATGACTATTTAAAATAAGAAGGAAAAAACTCTTTAAGAAAAGTTTAATATGACTGTGTGAGTAACCTTACTGGTTTCACTGGTTTGCTGGTGGTTGCTCACTACACAAGTACACAATGCTCTCTCTTCCATGAACTCCTGGTCTGATATCCATTATCCACATGCTTACATTCCAAAGGTTTTGCAGTGTGTGGTGAACTAAGGAAAAGTTTGCCGTCTTTTGTAAGCAAACTTTACTTACCAGCAGCATGCCTAAATATCGTGTATATGTTTATCTACTCTATCAAGGTAAAAAAAAGCAGTGTTCCAGCGGAACTGACACCTCCTACACAACCAACACAACAAACAGCGATATAAAGGAAACTGGTGACTAAAACTACAAAATAATAAAATAATGCTCAGCTCCAGCACACTGCATTGTTTGATGACTATGACTCTTGTTGTAACTTATGTTCCATCTTAAAATGAACTAGTCAATATTGTTCTGCAATGCAATGGTCTACAACAAGCATTCCATTCCAATGCCATGCCATGACACATCCGTCCAATCGAAATATTTTGCTAAATAAAACTGATATATATTGTTCTGGGTTCCAGAACTGATTATAGTTTTAGTGCGATATATGAGTCCCATTATTAAAACAAAGCTTCCCTGTCGTCTTTCGGTGTGATATGCAATACACAGGTATTCATTTTTATTTTTTACAAGGGTAGTGTCAGTAGCATTGCTAGAACGTTTTAATAAAGTGGAGAATATTATGTGTAGGAGTAAGTATACACTGCATGCTACTTTATTTCAATAGTTACCCGTACAAAAAGACTATTTAATAATAGCTTACCATTTGGTCAATGTATGTGTAAAGTAAAAATATTTACAGCAGAAGAAATTATGAAATGCGTTGTAGATATTTATTAAAGTTTGCTTACGTGAGCACGAACAAAGGAGAGCTGGAAGAAAGAGGTAACGTTGCGTGAGACGGTTGCTGCCAAAAAGTAAAGTAAATAAGTAAGTGTAAGAAAAAAGTTCCCAAGTCAGTCTTAACAAAATTGAAATGAGTTGGCAGCACTACACGTCATGTTATACTGACAATGAGTGAGAGCAAATATCGCATAATATATTTATGCTTGTTTTTTAACATTACGTGTTACATAAGTATTAGTGGAACACAGTCCCAAAAAAATGGGAAATATTAGAATGGAATGTTGTATTTATCATAAAAATAGTTACCGTCTATTTCCACTTTCTCCTTGTTTCCTGAAATGACTGGAAGAAAAATAGAGGATAGGGATTTTAAGAAGTGAGGTCTATCGTTTCAAAACTTTTCCCCTTAAATGAATGCGGAAGAAACAGCCTTTTAGAAAATTATGCTGGAAAAACTGCATCCATTTGAGAAACTAATTTATTATAAGCTTGCTCATAAAAACAAAAGGAAACAAACATAAAACGGTAGAACGTTAAAGAACGTTGATGATCAATTCGAAAATTCAACTTAGTTATGGCGTAAGTAAACAGTAAGCAAATACTATTTTTTTTGAACGAGGGGGAGATCTGGAGAAGTTAAGCTTTTATTGCAGGTGATGAGAGTGTTTTTGAGCGACTGAGGTACAAGTCAGAGATTGATTTGTTTTATCCGGCTTTTCATTGATCAAATTGTAATCTATCAATTTAATAAAGGGAATTGCAAATTGCAAAAATGGAAGTAATGATGCTTTCTGAAATAACCTTACAAACACGAATGGCGAGTAATAATACAACCCACTCGTTATTTCTTAAAAGTCTTTTGTAAAAAATTGCTTTCGACTAAACAAAGTGAAACACCATAAAATCTAATTCTAGTAGATTTTACGGTATGAAGGCAAGAGGCTTCCGATTTCTCTCTGGTCATTTCTATTCTACAACGCATTAGCCGATATGCTTTGGTTTATAAAACAAGATTACAAGAAAAAGAAGTGGGTGGAGAAAACTTAGACACGGGTAGACTCATGGTAGATTGAATGCAAAAAAAAAATATTGAAGAAAAATATTTTTAGTTTAATCACAAGTTTACGTATTTCCGACAATCAAACGTGTATTTTTAGAACAACAATTAGATATTTTTAGTAGTTACTTAACCAATACATGAGTCATCACAAATCCCATTCTAGAATAAATGTGCAGGGTCAGTCACAATACATAAGAACTTTGATATATATTTTAAACCATGCAGTTTTGACATTTTAACTTTTTTGCACGAAATAATTCGATCAGGTCAGATGGGAGGCGCAACGGAAGTAGAATTACTGCTTTAGATTCTATAAATACAAAACTCAACCCCATTTCATGGATTCGGTGGTGCATCACATGTCATGTCGCAGTTTTACGGTGACGTCTTCGTCTTACCTACGTATTTTAGGCCATTTATCACGTATTTCTTTTGCAGCATCTAATGAACAGATTCTCTATTACTGTTGAAAGATGCGTTTTACCAAATAAAAATGATGTATGTAAATTGTTTACAAACACATACTAATGCGGATCTCATTTCACACCGCCGACCTATATGGTAATTTTTACTTTCTTTAAAATAGTTGTAATTTTCCTAACTCGATGTAATCTAAAAGCATAGTCGCCAATATCATTTATTTACGAGACAAGTTTATGTACAGCAATTGAGCAATTAGATCTGCAAACAATATTATTGACTTTTCTTTCGTCTACACAGCCAATTCAAGTGAAATCGACCTTCAAGAAGCCGGATATTGTTCAAGTTTAGACATTACAGTACACAGTACAGAGCAATGACTTTTACAGATTCTTATTACTGTGTAAAGTCATATAAGTGAGCACGTGCTTGTTCCGTAAGTGGCTATTTGCTAAGTATAAGTTTCATATGTACAATTCATTAGTTTAAAGCAGAAGTCTAACTTTGGTGCGGCGGAGTGGGCAAGGAACAGAGCGATATGTTTTAATGATAAACAACTTTTATAGGGATTTTACGGCGACAGTTTTAAAACCAATTTTGGCATGCGAAGGAATACAAAACATCTTTCAGAATATTTAATGCGTATAAGTATAAGTACGTGCGATTTTTTGTGAAATATTTGACAATTAGTATACACTTTAACATTGAAAGTTACAAGTTGTAAAAAGTTGATAAAAATGTACTTTTATGGAAAAATTTGAGCTGCATACCTTTACATTGTGATTAGCAGGATTCCTTTGAATTAATTGGATTTACGATCCGTTTCCTTTCAACTCTTAACAACAAACACGAACTTCCTAAATTATTTCAAGTTGAAGATCACTTAACTTGACACAACAAACTTCTCAATAATTTTACAATCACACTTGATTAAAATGATTCAAATTCTTACAATATGTCATCATTTTTAACACAAATTAACTGCTTACTTTTGATTTCATGAGTTTTGAAAATTGTAAATCGCGCACCTAGTTTAACAAATATACCATAAAAAATGATACTTTGTTAGACGTTTATGGCACGTGTAAATATTTTGGTTGCACATCTTACACTATTGTGTTTGTGACGATAATCGTTGAGATCGGTGGCTACGATGCCGTGTTACTGCGACTTGGATGTAAACTTTGTTATGTTATCGTTTATCATGCTAAGTGAACGCATAGACGTAAAAATATGCTGAAATAGTAGGAACATGTAATTTATCTGGCTTCTTTGTGTAAATTATACACACACATTTCTGCTATACAATGTATTGTGAATATTTCAGTTGATTGTACAAGAAAATATTAGGAGCAGCAGCATCACAATCGCAATCACAGCATTACCCAAACCAATTGAGTTTGTTCTGCAGAAACGATAACAGTTCAAGGGTGTAGACTCCAAATCAAAATGAAATAAAAAGTAGAATATCTTTTAGATCACAATTTTTATTGGAGTACCTATTAACAGTAATAAAGGGAATAGCAGCATGAGACTTCGACTTGACACTGTTTACGGTATAATAACACATTTTGATCACTTATCGCATGCCACTGCATGTTAACCCAAGCAGAGCAAAAGGAAGAATAGATTCACGGTCTGGTTCGAGCACAAACTTTAATGCAATTTAATGTTGAACATACAAAAGTACAAGAACTACAATAGGTGGCACGTTGCGTTGGAGCAACTAGTTGACATTGTAATAGACGAATAACACAAAGGGGAAATAGATCAAAAGGTAGAAATCTGTTTCATGAGAAGATGATGATTCATTATATATGTTTTGCCACTGCTCATGTTATATTCATCTACTATGCACCCGATTTTGTGGAGATATTCCTTCTTTTGATCTATTTAAGTTGGATGATGTACAAACTGAGTTATTGTGAGTTATGATGTAAATCAGAGCAAAAAATGAAGAAAAAACTAAGTACACGTTTATATGCGTTATTACCAAAAACCACTTTTCTGTTAACCTGCACGTAAGAACAGATTCCCAGCTAGCCCAAGCCATGCTGAAAAAAAAGCTAGCGTAAAATATGAAATGCTATGCGTAATATGAATTTTTATGCAATCAAATCAACTTATTCACTGTTTTATGTGGAAAGTTTTTTTTATATGGACACATGGATGTTTTAACGATGATGTTATGTTATCAACTATGAAATTAGTACTGGAAAAAATAGCCTACGCTTTTATAGTACAGTTCGTACTATTTCTGTATAATAATTGTAATTTAATTTTTTAAACGATATTTCTTTTACCAAATGGTGGAGTAATGAAGTCGAAACGGTTGAAGGCTAATGTTTTGATAATCAAATTGAGAAATAATTAATTAGCCAGTTTAAATTTTAACTATCCAATTACTACAAATGCAGCTCAATGGTTTATGGTTTAAGTCTTTGATTTATTATCTTACATTTCAACTGAATAACATCCATTTAATTAGTTTAATAACATAAACTCATGCATAAATTAAAATACTGCCGATTATAATGCTTCATTTTGCCCCCTTGAGTGTCTTAAAACGGTTACTCTTTTTGATAATCCAGATTTTACTGCTTAGTTGGCAACATAGTTGGTTCACTCGGACTCGCCAACAACAAAATATTTGTTTGACGTACATAAGTTTGTCGACAACTTTGTTTTACTACAATTTGATGATATGCGGCGACGATATATTTTTATCATTTAATTATGATATTCTATTCGGTTATTAGATATTGGTTCATTGTTAGATTAAGTGGAATGAACTACGAAAAATTAAGCTGTGAAGCTACTTTGAGAATAATAATTAAAATTACAACTTGAGATACATGAATCCAGTCCAGATCGATTCTTATTATACAGAAATTTGGTTCACACATTTTAATTATTATTATGAGTCATATAATACAGCAGTACAAATAAAACTCAACAAACTTTTCATTCACCTAACAGTGATGATTCAGTTTCATCCTTGAGAAAATCGTCCAACATTTCTTGTAGTTTACTTTACGGTAATGAGCGCTGCGTAAATGTTAATGAAAAAGTACTAACATGTGCTGATTTATTTCAGCTTTCTGTATTTTTCATAGTTCCACGGTGCCACTCGTTGCTGGAATGTATATTGTGAATTATGAGAACATGTTTCTTACTTTTGGTAAGTTAAGCATGCATTACATAAATAAAATACAATAGTTTGACATGATTCTGGATTTGGCTCTGGATGCATCATTGCGTACTCAAACTCTGTTTGTGTAACCGGTGTCGTTACTTAATATTGTGGTTTCCCATCAACCGAAAGCTTTTATTCGTAAATTTTACCACAAAACAAAAACGATGTTTTGAAAAAAGGGATATCATATGTCAAAATTAGCGCAATGGGGTCAGTACAGCAGCACAGAGTCATGCATTATGACATCGAAAAATGTGACACACATGTGGAGTTTCACATTATGGGTCATTTACTCATTTACCTCTGTTGTACCATAATTCGAAGATGAATTACTCGAGATTGAATTAACAAAAATTGTGTATTGATTATGTCGAGGAATCTTCAAAATAATATAAATTAGTTCCAGATGAACGCAACTTAGTTTTCTATCATTTATTGTTCTACTTAACCGTAACCTCTTACGTGTGTAGTTGCAAGTGTTCATGCAGGATAAAAAGCGCAATATTTAATGCAACAATCTAATTCTGCATGGAAATTACGCATACGCCGGATGTAAGTCGTGCAATTGTAGTAAGCGTCAGTAACCATGCTCATCGACGTAACCAAGCTTAGCAGGAGTGCGCTCTGGGGTACTCTAGACGAATCATAAATTGTAGGCTTCCTATCACCTCTAGTCAGTTCGTTTTTATTCACATAGAATGCACTACTGAGAGTTACGAAGTGCATTGGTATATTTGCAATGAAAACATTTTCTGCATGCACTGCAAAAATACCACGACAATTGATTTTTTTGTCCAAATATATAGTATGTTCGAATATAATAGTTTTGAAAAAAATGAATTTGGAACTAATTTTAAAATAAAGAGAATTGGATGTGTTTTAGGAGTTGTTTCTGTACAACTCACATCTTACACTAAACTATGATTGCAGGAATACGCAAAATACATAAATTTGTATGTCCCAATCCAACATATCTTCGTTAATGAGGACTAAAGGATAATTTTCTACGATACTGCCATTTTTACGAATGATTATGCTTATGCCAAGCATTCGTACAAAAGCAGTATCTTAGGAAATTATCGTTCAATTCTCATTAATCTCCGTATTCCATACCGCACGTCTTCAAATTTTGGTATGGATAGTCTTCCAAGATACCGATTCTTTTGACGTATTGACAGTTAGCGGCCATTACGTATTGATTCAATTTAGTAACGGCAATAAAGTATAACATATATATATGGTATAATTTGAATTATAACTTGATTCGATAGTTTACAGTTTATGACGTATGACATCTTGCTCAAATAAGCTTAAAGACGACAAACACTTAAAGAAATGAAAGTAGGAACGTTTATTTCGAAGTATTGGTGTTTATTACAGTGGCCATGTATTTCGACACAACAATATGAGGCTACAGCTTTCAAATTATAAATTAGACATGTCAAGGGTCCATTGTATTGAATTTATTTTCAATATGTATTTTATTTATGTCCACCCACCTGTCTTTTGCTTGGATAACTTTTGACGGGTTAGTAAAAATTATGTGCATACATTTTGGATCAGGGCTTTCATACAACTTTAAACTATTTATGCACGGATTCTTGAAGTGTATTCATTTTTATTGCTGATACATCTGCTCGGTTCTTGGTTTTATAATTAGACATCATCATTTAATGAGCACTGTAGTTTACTGGCAAGTGATTAAAATACTGAATATCCAAGCCTTTCATGTACGACGGTTTATCGAGATGAGTATATGACATACAATATCTTAAGTGAACAAGCCATAAACAATTTGTTATTTAATTTTTACGTTTACCTTTGAAACACGCACGGGCAGTCCGTTGAATAATAATAATCATTGGTCATCATAATTCATAATGGGAAGTAGAGACTTCTGTGCATCAACACTTATTGGTTATTAAAATTACGAGGGATGACGACAAGGATATCCCTATTTAAAGTACTGGTTTTATTATAGGCTCGCAACTCGTCCCTTTCATTTATGTCTTTCAGGCTTAAATACTCCTCGCCAGTGTTTTAGATAAATTTTTATCAATACTGTGATGAAATACCACAGCATACATCAGTAAATATACAGCAGGACTATCGAAGATGTATTTCAAAAAGAATTGAGCTTGGTAGTTCGTAATAAATTTTTAAAATGATTATGACTGCTTAAAATTTATGGAATTGTATGCGACCAGGCCACACTAACAGATGACAGTATTAAATAAGACTTAAGGCCAGGTGGCAAAATGATTACGTGTATCATCTTATCAGAAAAGCTTTTAATTATTTACAACGTTTATGTGTAAATGACGCAAAATTAAATCGAAGATTAGCCTTCACAGCAAGACACTTTATAGGATTTTCCTAAATTCACTTTCCCTGTCGAATTTCATCGCTTCAAGCTGCTAGTGATATTTTAACCACACATTGTTGATGCTTACTAGTCTGCAGGCAATGCAAATTCATTAGTCATTCTTTGTGCATATTTAAACAGAGAAATTACTATTTCAACGTTGGGGTGGACTTGGACCAAAGTGAAGTCACAGTACGACAACTCAAGTACATAATATGTAGATAGTACTCGCTGCTCAAAATCAGTCGCATACGTCATTGTCTGCTGAACTTTGAATTGAGTTGGCTAAACTTTATATGTAGAATGTATATTAACTGCATACATTGTGGCAAAATGAGATGACTAAAATTCACTAACAGATTTCGAATCAAGATTAAGATATGCAAAACAAAATATGAAGAAACAATAGAATTTCTCTTATTGATAAAATCAGAAGATAGTGACCGATAACTGAAATCGAGAGAACAGACAAATATACTTGAAGCATTTGTGGTCATACATAAACTTTCTGTCGTTTTGATGACATAAAAACAAATTTTTAAGCTAAGACCATGATGTAAGATTTTAGTGAGATTTTAGTACTTCTAGAAAGCAAAAATCCACTGCTAAAATAAAGCGATACTACAACAAGATAGATTACATTACTTTGTCATAGTGATAGTAGTTTTACATCATATTTCAAACACTTCCGATTCCAAATTCTGCATTTAAAATTAACCGAGATGATTTCAGGTTGGAGTGAATTCTATTTTTCGAACGTAAGACATAGACCATGAGGTCCTTGAGTAAACATTTACAAATTTACAATTGTTACAGAAATTTTCTACATTGTTTTGTCTAAATTGTAAACAATTTTTACCCTTTTATGTTATGACTAAAAAGAACATTACTTTACTTGACCAATGATTAATTTAATTCCATTAAATACTTTGCACGGCTATTGGTAGAACTCATTGTTTATTTTTACATGCCTAAAGCCATTGACTAACCAGAAATGACAATACCATGAAGCCACGATCGATCAGTGACCATAAAATATCGAATCGATATTACAGTTGAACATTACTGATGAAAAAGGGAAAGGTTTTTAAATCTCGATAAACCGTGCCAGTATAATAAAAAAGCTTTAGGCTTCAATGATGCTGGCTGACCTGTACAAATTCCCTAGTCTTGCCCTGTGTGTTGCGTAAGTATTGTTCTTTAGTATGCAAAATTAAATTCTTTTACTTGTCCAAATTAAACGTGCTCATTAAGGAATTCGTTGCTCAAGCAAAACCCTAGAAAAAATGCCATTAGCACATTGATTCTAATATTGGACACGTTTGACATTTTAGCAAAAACAATAATGAACTTAAATATCTTTTAACCGTGTAATCATAATAATTTCATTTAAATCATTAGTTTCGACGCCCATATATAAAGATACTTTTATGAAACGTCTAATGAAATGTCTCGAATCTTGGTTCGAGATTAAGGACTCAATGATTGATAATCCATGAATACAATGATTAAGGCAATTCCAATAATATTTACCTAGAAGGAAATAATGTATTTTTCATAATTTATGCCTTCATGCATGGAGAAAACAATACCTGAAATTGAATTATTTTATGGGACTACTGTTTTCTAAATTGGGATTTAATGCGTTAATGCATACATATTATGTAAGTTAGGTTGCGGTAATTGAAATTATATGCCCCTGTTTGTCTTCTTTACCTTGAACTAAAAACCACAGTAGGTCTGCACTTTACAATTACTATTACATAAAACTGTGAGTTTTGGTTTCCGTCTATGGTAAATGAAGTTACTAAGTACATCTTTAAGCGTGGATAATGAAGAAAATGTTCATGCACTAACTTGCTGAATCATTTATAACCCAAACTGTTTGGCTTATATATTATTTGAATGCTCATCTTAACATGCTAGTTTACATTACTCAATACACCAGCGCATTCATTCGTATTTAATTTAATTTACAATAGGAGTAGGCACATATTCTTCCGTTTTGACGAAAAAGTTTTAGGTCCTAGTTATTTCTGTGGGAATTATGTAGACATGATTGATGACTTACATATGCTGGCAGTAAAAATAAGAAGGTTGTGACTTTAGCCTACTTAAAAATCATACAAAAAATGAATAGTTATAGGCACATGTAGTTTAAAGGTGGTTTCGCTCGTTAAGTTTTGATCTCCGGTTATTGTATTTTGTCATACGTGAAGTTTTAGTACTCAACAAAACAATTAGCATCTTCATTAATGTAAACTTATGTAATATCGTCACCTTTTCGAAGTAGAAAGGTAAAATGATTTTTAGACAAGATAACCGTTTAACAGGTGTATTTTACTGATTTTACATTATAAATTCATGAAAGACCATGGATCAAATTAAGATTATAATAGTCTAATAACTAATTCTTAGCTTAGCACATGCATATTTATTTACATCCTTCTAATCAGTAATATGTACGGATGCTCAGGGACAGAGGAATATATTTCTTGTTGAAATTAAAACCTGTTTTTATTTCGTAATTATGATTTTAAGATATATTGCAGTACAAACTTTTAACAAGAAAAAAATATGTTATGAAAGAAGCAATGAACTAGGTGCAAATCCTAGGACATCCTAAATTTAATCAATATTTTTATGAATGTAATTTATTTACGCATAATCAATTGTGTAAATAACAAATTCTCATTTAGATGTAAAATGCCCAATGTACTTCTTATCATTTAGACGTGATTTTCATTTAAAAATTCAAGTTCACAATACATGTATGTTTTGCCTTGTCATCCGTGTCTATCGGTAAAAACTGATCTGATTTCTAAAACGAGTTAAAACTAATAAAATCTTGGTTCACTACTCTTTTTTTCAGGTAATTACAAAAAAAATAAATAGTACGAATTGATTTTTTCAGCTGATTAGCCGAAAGCCTTCAGTAGTACTATCCAAAAGCATTTTGTTGTTAAATTCAGTTATCACTATCACACCTACCGTAAAGCACGTACTCGTACTGTCGTAGATGCAGAAAAGATAAAACGAAACATAATTTTTATTGTTTCATTTTCTTTCTTGATAATTAAGACGATTGTAAAAACGAAAGTGGTTTTAGCATCTAAAAATGAAAAAAATATAATGTGAATACATCTTGGTCAAGCAAAGTCACCAGGTGAAGTAGCACTAGAGTAGCATATAGTAAAACGAAGAAATTCTCAAGGTTAAAATAGAAGCAACCAAAATTCTAGCTAAGTGGAAATTACATTCGAAATTCAAACAAATAAATATAGTAAGAAAAGACAGGCTGACATGCCAAAAGAGCCATACGGGCATATCTTCAAACTAACCTTTTATTAAACACTGCCCTTAATATTCGTAGTTCAAATTTAAAACATGTAATTATTATCCCATTACAAAAAAATACATAGTACATAGTGGCAGCTTAAAACATCATGCCAGCAAATAGTATTTAGGTAAATAATGAATTTGATGTAAGTAATTAAAAACATTACATTTTACCTATTGAATCATAACACTTACTTCACCGAAATAAATTAGGAAATCTAAAAATGATCAGTCATAATTTCATGAAGCTTTACAAAACTAGACATTACTATTGTCAAAATATTAAATCATGACTGAACACGTGAATTCTAATTAGTGACGTTGTACATATTTCCCTAATATATGTACCTGAAAATTATCCTATGAACTTAAAAACAGTTGTTATGGGCTTCATACTTAATGTATACACTCGAGGTGTAAAAAAATCAATCATTTGATTCCTCTGTTTTTCATGGCATATTTGTATGTTTGCATGTCTATTGCACAAATTATTTGACTGAAATTCTAAACAATAGCCCGTCAGATGGACGTTTCCCTGATGCACTACTTCACCTTTAACTGCTATGGTGATAACGATAGGGCACAAGCTTGAACTATAATTGTCGGCGATTTGTATTGAGCTTTTTTGGCTTTGATTTCAACATTAACCTTTAACCTTTTCAGGAGCAAGTTGATACAGGAAGTTAGTAACTATGAATGACACTTACATTATGAAAATCATAAGAACTACAACAATGCCCTTATAATTTGTAGTTGGCACATAAAAAATTATTTTGAAACATGCAAAAACATACAATATAAAAATATACATGAAAAAATACATAGTTTGAGCGAATCGGTGGCGTACTTTTATCCGAGGTGTATCGGTTGATGACCTGTTAAATGAATTAATTTGTTTATCTTAAATGAAGTGCTAAATAATTATCATTTCGAGTAAAGATGTGCCTTGTACAAAATAACAAGCTTCCGAAAGGTTGACTACACTTGCAGACAGCGATTTGATAAACTCAATGAGTTATCGTCTTACTTATTTGCAATTTCTTGGCTATTAGCACAACGAAAGAGACAATTGTAGTGACATTTCTAAGACACGTCATGCCATTTTTAATATAAAAAAGCTTACATTTAATGGGCTAAACTGAATTTCAGAACGCATAACATTCACAGCATGGTATATGTACACACGGAAGCATAATTTATATAGTATATGAGCTTATATCCATGGATTAGAATCATTTCACACGTACCTAACCATGTCGTTGTGACCATAAATTGAACTAATTGAAACACTGACATTTTCCTTCTACACAAGTAAAGTTGAATCAAGTTTGATTGCAATTAACGATGTTTTTATTTACAAAAATACAAGTTATATAATTGTAATTTGCATAGGGAAATCAGTATCTACAACTAAATAGCTATTTTATTAGATTAATTCTAACTAGAGGAAAAGGTAGTAGCACAATAATAATTTGTTATCGATGAAATTATTGTTTACATAAATGAGCTGTAATGCCATTACAACTTTACTAGTCAACTGCATTTTGATTAAAGTGAAATTGACCTTTTGATTGCCTTCTTCTTTTGTTTGTGTTTATCGCTCATTTTGTAGTGTACAAATTTGTTAATCTCGGATTCATTGATTCAAAAAACTTAGAAATTATGTAGCATTGTATATTTTTATTACATAATTGACCAAATATGAGTAGCTTACATAACTGCAACCTTAGCTTTAACAAGACAAATTTAAATGGAAGATTGATTCCGTATTTACGTGCAAGCATGTGGTTTATTGTTGAGATGATGAACGGATACGATACAGGAAGAGTTTACGTTTACCTATACTACTAACTACTAATATACGTTACTTTGAAGATACATTCATCGTATTTAAATACATTACTATTGTTTTGAACAAAAACGGAAATGCAGCTTGTTAAGCCATAAACTGACATAAGTGAGAACAATCTTCAATGAAAGAGGAATTCATTTTGTCCCAATGGCTTAACATGACTTTTTCCGTTACATATGTTACAATTTGCATAGTGGGCCTTTGTCAATCAACTTTTAGTGCCCAATTTATGTTGTAAAATCTTTAATTTCAATTTCAAGAATCAATTCACCAGACACCGGAATGCCAAAGAAAGGTCTAGGGGTAAATTGATTAAAATGTATTCTAAATGCAGAAATTTTTTATAAGGAAATGGATCGACAACAGATATTTCTCTGCCAAAAATGATATATTTCAATCCTTGTCTGCAAACATTATGTAGTATTACGTAACATATTATTTCTTCACATATATAAGTAGCTTTCTTAGCCTTTTAGAGGGTTGCATTTTGCATTATTCTTGAATTTTGTCTAATACTTTCCCCTAAAAGCAGAAATTTTAGTTAGTACATGTTCATTTTGCTATGAATTCCATTTTTTCATCAAACAGTGCACTTCAGCGTCGTTGTCGCAGATGAGTAGGATGTACTTGCTTCAAGTCAAGTGGCATTCTAAACCTTTCAAGATGGATTAGGAATACTAGTTTTGAATATAACTACCAAAACCGGAAATCGTGGGAGTGTGTGATTTATCATTATTACTAAGCGTTATTTTATCATTTAATGGGCTCATTATTTGTCATTATCATGTGGTTTACGCGAATAGCCTGTCAAATGTTGCGACTTTTTTGATGATACCAAAAGGTACATGACAAACATATAATTACTTGATTTAACAACCAAACCGTCTGAAAAACTGCATGTATGTCTAAACGTCTCCTGCAAACTAAGAAACCTGAAGTACTCATTTATTCGTATGACCAAAAAGGTCGGACAACAAAAACTTATGATTGTTATGAAATCAATAAACAAATCTTTCCCAAAAACTGCACAAATCAGCCCAAGTATGATTGCGATCACATGATAAAATTGCAATTATAACGTAAACTGTAACCTCACATTGACAACCATTTACTATGATGGAGTGTTGATTCGGGTCATTAACACTTTCACATGGCTAAAAATATATGGGTATTATATCTCAGCATGGCAGATAACTATTCAAAGACTTTTGCGTTGCATGGTAAATTTTGATAACTACCTTATTGCTAGGAAGGGTTATGATAAAGATCGATTGCTGGAGGAGACGGTGATAACATTTCACAAAAAGTAACCTCAATATGGGAATTTTTCAAGCTAATTTTTTGCATTTATTTTAAGTAAAAATTAGACCTGTACCCTTTTTTACATAAGTTACGACCTTCAGAATATAAATTTTGATCACTGTACTAAATACACAAGAGTTCTAAAATATACCAATTATCCTTACATTATACATCTATACAATTAAATAATTAACAGGTATAGTATAGTATTATGATTTGTGATATTTTTTAAAACAAGGAACGACACCTGACTGTCGAGTCTGGCTCCTCTTCTTATTCTTTCTGCAAACGCAATCATCACGGGATCGGGGTTTCACTCCGTTAGGTATCACATTGGGATGAAGGTGCGCTGGATAGTGAGGTAAATTAGAATTCCTGGGATGACAGGGTTTTCTTCCTCGTCTGACTTAATGCTCTCCATATTTTCCTAAAATCTGAAGGACTATTTTTTCCTTGAACCCCAACATAATAATTGGTTAGGTGCACTTCCGGTTTATATCATAGGCTCCAGTGACCATGTCCATTTTGTCGATTGCTCGGGAATGTTTGTTGTAAGCGTCCGGCTTAACAGTTGGAGTACCCTTTCGATGGTAATGGCCACTTGAGAGAATATGGACTTCCTTTTTGTCGCACAATTGCTCAACCATCAGTCCATTGCATGAAAAAACATGACGGTTCCTTTTCATATGCCTGTCAAATGTAGAATTCATTTCAGCCGTTTCTTAAGGGTGCCACAAATGTTTGTATTGAAAGTTAAAAGTTTCTTTGCCATTCCATGGATTCCTCTTCTGGAAAATTACAGACTTTGAATTCTGATGTGAATTCTAACGGTGTTGTATCCGCCAGAGAATCCTCGTTTGTCCATGACCTGGTTCCTCGTCAGTCAGTAGGTTGATTATTTAGCTGACTGGTTTGATCAGATAAGTCACGTGGGATCGGTAGTACCGCTGACTCCTGGGACAAATATTCTGAAATGCTACAAAGAGCGTAATATTTGCACTCGTAATCTTTTCCCTAAACAAAACAAATAAAATGAGTCTTTTTGATGAAAACTTACAAATTCATATTTTATCGCACTCCAGTTATGATGATCCAGTCAATCAATTCGTAAATATTAAGTATTAACTCAGAACATGAATTTTTTAATGCAATGGTATCAGACCAACGACAGTGCTCCCAAAAAGTTTGGTTTTTTTGTGTGAAAAAATCAGTGATCCCATATTCTAATAAAGTTACTAATCACCTGATTTTGTAGTGATGCCATGACACTGATTGCGAATCAAGTGCTGAAAATTCAGCGATGCCACAGCTGGAAAGTAAGTCGTACACTGAAAAATAAGTGGTACCATATTTTATTCATATTTTGTAGCACTTATTTTTCAGCGTTGCCATGTCTTTGGATAGATATCTGATGCTGAAAAATAAGTTATCCCAAAAGAAAGGGTTAAACGTAAAAAATTTGGTGTCAATGGCTATGACTATAAATTGTAAGTTTTCAGTTCAAAATGTTCGTTTTTATGCTTAAACGTTACTAATTTTAATAACCAAAATTGTCAATTTTAACCTATTAAAACGCCTAAAATACAAATAAGTTTTTAGATTTAAGTACTTAATATTGGTTTTAAATTATTTCGAAGGTACTTTTTCTTTCGTATTCCATAGTTAATTTTTTCACACAATATTTTTCCTTAGTGAATGTGAAGCTACTCAATTCCTATACATCTAATGCCAACTATGAAAATCTTTATTTGAAGAGATTTTATTCACGAATTTATCATTTTATAATTGATTACTAATTATGAATGAACAAGCCATCATAAAATACCAAAAATCCTAGTTGAGAGTTGGTATGCATTTAATTCTTTGAAACTTTTTGACTAATTATGGAACGCAATTATCTGAAACCGCAGATTTCCATTTAGCGATTAAAACTCATATAGCTGAATGAAAATTTTATGACTGTCTTAATTTACGTTAAAACGTACTCAAACGAATCGGAAAATAAAAATAGATTTACATTTACATTACAAAATGAAAAACTTTTATGGGGTTTGCAATGAACCCGCGGGGACAATGTAATCTACCTGCTGCAAAATCGAACGTGTCAGTTGTAGGAGTAAAATATGGCATAAAACCAAAGGATCAAGATTACTGTGAAAGATAAATGAAGATAACTTGCTGTGCATATTCTTCACTTGCACTCATCAGATCATACAAGCGGTACCTTTTAGCGAATTGGGTCAATGAGAGTGCAAGCAGAAGAAAATTTGATAAGAAAGCTTCATTTCATTCATCATTCTTCTTAGCTATCTCATTTTTTTTTACAATCTGCACACTTGTTGTGTAGCAATAAAAAATCTGCTGATAATAATGATGGCATACACACGGCTACTGACTTTAGTAATGATAGTTTATTCGCGTCACTGTGAACGTCTATAAAAGTTAATAATATATCATTAATACGTCAGCTCAACACAACGCAAGACTTATACATACACCATATTATGAGCTGAATAAAAATATTTTGTTAATACAACTGTAAACAAAAATTAAATGCCACTGCCTGTCGGTAATTTATTTTTGGTATAAGAATGTATAATTTCTGAATTTGTCGAGGAGCGTCTACGGTTGTTTGCAACGTCTTTTGCCATTGTTTTATTGGCAATTCTAACTGAAATGTAGTATCACGCAAATATTTGTTTGACAAAATATTTTACCCAAATAGTAATTTTTAACTGTTCCGGATATTTTTGGTAGGTTCACAATGATTAAATTGTAATTTCGATTTGAAATTTTCATTAATTATTGTATTTTTTGCTGGTCAGTACGGTAACACTTTTAATGACATCACTTTCAAGAAATGACAGCTCGAAGTCATTCTGACATTTGATAGTTAACTGAATAAAAAATTGGATAAACATTTTATATGTAACATACTTATGTGCACTTGATTGGGTACACATACCAAGTTAATTACTCATTTTTTATACATTACTTGTTTTTATGGTGTACTAGTATTTTACAATTTACAAATAATCTATACCACCAAAATTTACGGAAGACGCATCAAAACTTGGTCTACTGTCAAGGAATCATTCTGGGAAGTAGCTTTTTTTGCTGGTGTTACAAATTGGAATTTTAGAAAGAAAAATGCTTACATAGCTAACAAACAAATAACACCGCACCATAATGAGTATGATTACATTACAGTATACTTTTTGCTTTGAAATTTCGTGAATTAAAGAGTTCGAAAAAAAATCCTACATTTCAGCCAAGTTTTGACTTGAATCATCATCATCATCAATTAATATATTTCCTTTAACTTTTTTTTAAATTTTTGTTATGACTGAAAATGGAAGAAGCATAAATTTGGAACTAAATGGCAAAATTACACATTGCACAACAAGTTTATTTAAGAGGAATATCTTTGAATAGTTAATGCAAAAATATATAATTATAATACAAATGTGTAATTTTGCAAATGTGTGCATAATGCCTACTTTCTTTATTTCACCCTTATTCAATAATATAAAGTACAATGCATCATCATGATGATAAATGCAAATTTAAAAAATGGATTACATAATCCCTTTACTTTGAAGAAAAGTAGTACTAATATTATGCAAAATCTAGAGTAAATGCAAACAAAGTTTATTGGGCTCGTCCGGCGACTGTTTGCTATTTGATATAGATTTTAAAAGGAGTGGAGGGTGGGCTGTACTGTAATTGGGTCACTTTGGTTTCGTCGAGATTCATTTCTTCAATCACATCATTATCTTTACAGGAGCACTACTTTAGTCTAGCCTGTACAGATAAATTAAGTCAGTCATCAGACAACATTCACTCTTTGACAAATGATTTGGTAACTTTTGCACATAGTATCATTAAAAGGGGATAAATCTGTCTACATATCAAACCTAAGTTAAACTTTACTATGTGGTTACAATTTTAAAATCGAAAGATAATTGTCTACAATGCAGTCTATGAAATATGAAATATATTGCTATTTCAAGCATCAGTCTATTCAAAACTATGGTTAAAGAAAGGAAGGTAAACCTGACATAATTTTTGACTGTGTCTGTAACAATTCTTAGCGAAGATAGTACTTCTTGTGAGAAGCGGAAGAACACCCATTCAAGCATACAATATAAATTTTGAGTGTATTATCATTTATCATTCATCATTCGCCGCAATAACCTATGAAGTGTACTCACATCTTCAAAAACGCCTGAATGATGGTGCGAAAATAAAAACACAAGAGCGTCCCATATCATATTCCGAATTACTTCGTTGAGAATCACACTCGCCCAGCGTGTTCAATGGACAATTATTACTACTCACCTCAACATACCCCTTTTTTTCTTTATGCATTCATTATTCATTTCTATTCGATGAAGAATAATTCATATAAGAAAACAAAATTGTCTGATAAATGCTGTATGAGTATATCAAATTAAAACATAGTTTCATTCTATATTCGGGTATTGAGATACTTTGTTGTTACCTAATATTGCAGCTTGTTCTTATTTTGACCACACTACATTACTATTACGATGACGGAACATAACAGCCACGACGTAATGATGATGTTCCTTTTTAAAAGACTGGGAACTTTCAGTTGTGCTTACTACTATTAAATAATGCATTAAATGATTGCTTCTGTGACGGCTGGACTGAGTGACAGCATCAAAGGGACAATACTTTCAGATTAGTTGTGCCATAAGGGATGCTTCATTTGAGATTTTGTATTAATTTACTCTTGAAAGGAGTTCTCCACTATTGAACTGCAGATATTACTTTAAAAGTAATTACATATTATTGAACGAGAGTTGCTTGGTCAGTTACTCGTAGTCATACATAAGCTCAATCGTACACTTAATTGTCGGACGAAAAGTCCGTTATAAACAGCATGAGAGCTTTACAAATGACTATGTCCTTTTACATCCTCAATAATAGATAAGTAAATATAATTTCGATTTTTGTCAATGGACATTGTACTATCTGACCAGCATATTAATCTAAAAAAGGATACGCGTAGAAAAAATAGGTTGCTGCTACTGTGGTCTTGGTATCATCTTTTATATTGGTTGTGAGAAGGAATAATGTCCGCGTCTGGCGTCTGCTATGACAGCGACAGCACCCATATTTAAAGTACATAGTTTTCTTTTTATTCTAGCCAACAGTCCCTCCCCAGTTCCTCCTATGACCAAATTAGTTCGGTATTATTCTCGTTAGTTTTAGAAAAAAAACAATAACAGAAATTTAATTGAGTGGTTGGGTTGGAAACAACCGCTTAAAATTATATGCGTGTTTTAAAAATCGAATGTTTAATGATTTCTGGCATCTGATAAGCTTAAATTTTGACACATAAATTATGTAATTCAAGCTTAGATGGTCGTGCGTGCAGTAAATATTATGCTGATGAATGCAACTAATTATAAAAGGACTAATTCTTGACCATTTACTACCGGGGTGATGTGATACTGTACAATAGGAATACAAAATTATGTAACGGTTAATGAGGAAAAGTGAAAATGAAAACTGTCAGTTCGTCATTTCGAATCATACATCACATGTACTTTAGAATTTTAGATTGTTAATTAATACTAAGTCGTTAAAATAAAATAAAACAGCTAAAGTTTAGCTGCTAAAGTACAACTTACAATGCTAACATTTAATTCGGTCATTACTAAAACTCTTCAAAAACAAAGAGGAAACTGATAATCCATTGAAGATCTAATATGGGGACATTATAATGTTCACTTTGTTATGTACTTCAATCTCAAAGAATTCAAACAATTGTTCCTGTACATTTTCAAATTCACAATAGTTTGTTTGATTTATGATTTAGATAATGTAACATGAGATTTAAACCACTTTGAATCTTCTCAAAACCTCTACTAATAGCAGCATACTGATTAGTATCAGTTCCCTTGAATGCAAGGCGAGACATTAAAACTGCAATAAAAACACTAACAAGATTTTAGTCCTGTTGTATGACTCGGCTCTACTTAAATTGTGTCTTTTCCATGCAAACCTTAGTTGAGTAACATGTGCATACAAAAACCAGTGGCTAAAAATCAAAATGTTACAAGCAATCCTTATATTTTAAGGTACTTGCGATTGCGACTTGCAGCTACTTATCAATTTTTATCATATGATCAATATTGTATTTTAACTGAATGAACAATTACCTAAAAGAATAAGTCATATTAGAACTTTAAGCAAGTGCAACCTAATAGCTTCATTCAACTAACATTCATTCATTCATTTTACGAACGCAGAATCGCATGATATTTATCAATTATCAATTTGACATGGTTATAATAAACAAAAAAACAAAACTAAACATACGATTTCGGCTTAATTTATATTCATTTCACGACAACATAGTAAATACAGTGCCTAACTCAATTATGCCTGCCTAAGCAGTTAATTCTTTTGAAGTCTCGTAGCTAATTAAAGTGTACATGATGTTTCTTTAACCTTTTTATTTGCCATGTCAAAAATACATTGCTACCATATGTATGCATTAAGTAGAATTTAAATTGTAAAAGTGCTAAGATGTTAGAATACCTCAATGATGATACCGGCGTTTTATGATGAGGCTACAGCTACGCAAAAGAGGGAGAAAGTCTCTGCTGGCAACGACGTATACGGATCTTGTAGTACGCAAACGTTTGAAAAATTCCCTTACTGCAACTTTAGGCATCAGTATCACAAATAAAAGTACATTCTTTAGTTTACATTTAATAAGGCTACAGATTTTACATTGTACCACACAAGCTCATCATCATATCAATAAATATGAACCACATTAAAATGTATAAATCCATAATAATATATTTAGAATTGATCATAATACGATAAATTAAAATAACGTTGCGGCGATGCGACGCGCGTTGTGATGATGAACAAAAGTGAATTCTTTATGCCACACAGTGCGTGTTTATAAAAAACTGAACAGAATTTATATTCCATAGCAATAGCTCTGCAATAGAGTTAGTTGTTTTTTTTGCAGCACTGCAAAAGCGACTTTAAGCCAAATGTTGAGTCTAGGTATTATGTGATGTGATAATACGCGTTGCAAGTTGCGACCGGTGATGCTGCTGTGAGTCAGCGTTAACTGAACTGAACATGTGGCGTTGTACCCTTAAAGACACAGACATACGTTATTCATTCATCTTATTTCGCAGCTTTTGGCGTGGTAAAGCTTTGTTCACATATTTGCAGTGGTACACATCAGTCATTGTTGCATATGGTGCATAGTTACAAGATGATGCGAAGGAGTCATCACATCGTAAGCATTTTTACTATAGTTAGTTCAGCAGTGTACATTGTTATTATGTGAACACATCATCATCATCATTATCATCTTGTATATTCGCGCGTATCCGGATATGATACGTTGTTATTATAATCGCGATTATGATTGTTGTTGTAAGTCGTAGGAGAATGTTTACTGAGTCGTCGTCGGGAGCAAAATATACAGAATTACTAAATTAATAACGTGTATATATATAGTTGATATATATAAACGTGCATATATAGACAGTGCACAATTCGATAAGTATCGTAAAAGCGTTGGGGACGCTGATAATAAGTACAATTTTTACATATCATGTAAAAAGGGCTCTCTTCTTGCTGTTAATAAACTTCATGCATACATATTTTAAGATACTTCAATAAGTCATAAAGTCATCGTGAACAGTCCAAAGGATAGTGCCGACAGAGAAGGAAGAAAGGTCCTCCCGGGGTTCCCCAATTACATGAAGAGGACACACACATTAACACACAGGACAACAAAAAAAAATTGCGTACAAGCAAATAAACGTTTTAAAAAAGGTGTAAATCCCAATATATAAATACTTGGTAATCTAAACCTCATGATACTATTGATAATCGAGAGGGCAGACCGTCAACAACTACACACGCCAGCCCTGAAGACAAAAAAAGAAGAATCAGTTTAGTTATCTTTGTACATAGGTCCGATCAACATTTAACAAAATCTTCGGTTGACCTTTATTTAAAAACGATCAAAATGTTTAAGGGGTCATAAGAAAATTAAACAGTTGACAACTTGAAAATTTCGGTTCTTATTTGTGGGAAAGTGAACAATTTTACAAAGTATTTTTTGTTCAAGTGAAAAAAACTGTAAAGAAACTTTGTGCCAAAATACGGTCGACAAACATTTAAACGGAGAATTTTTCTCCGAATAAAAAAATAATTTTACTTCATAAAGTTGCTTCACCTCCTGAGCCATCATCACGCGGAGGTTAATCACGTTCACTTTCATTCGTCTCCGGTTCTCGTATTAAATAATTCAGATAATCACCATGTATTGGAACAGAATGAAGGTAAGAGAAAAAAATCTAAATTAAAATAAAATTTATGAAGAATAGAAAACCATAATAATTTTCCTGTGCATTTTACTCGTGTAAACGCTATTATTTCAAGAAAAAAAATAACAATTACCAGCCATATAACTGCAGAGAACAATGGTTATATTAGATGCGAAAAGACTAGTGCAATTGCTTGCTCATAGCACACGCGAAGAATTATACGATAAGTACAGTAATAGTTGATTGATATCAGTAGTAAATAAATAAGTGCATCACCCTTTTGACTTACTTACGAGGAATTATATGAAAAATGAATTTCCGTTCAGATGAAAACAAAAGTGATTTGTAAGTTGTGGTGGTGTCGTTCATTTAATCGTGGTTGAGTCGAGTCTATGACCATCATATCGTATTTGACGCTACCACTGAACTTATAACATAAAGTGTGTATGCGAAAAAGTTCCCGTTAGTTTGAAGAAAAAAACACTCATCCTGTTTGCATGAGAATTCACTCTATGTCAAGTCAACTCAAGAAAGAAAACGAAAGTTCTTGTCATAATTATGCTCATATAGTATACTATGAAGAAAATACTTTGTTGCTGCTGGTTCTCATGTTGTGCTTCAAAGAAACAAAAAGATATAAAAGGAAACATATTTTTAACAAGATATGGAGACTTTGTACGGATAACGCATCATATTTATAGGCCTTGGTCTCCACTTTTTCCACTGTTCATTTTTCAAGTAGCCATAATCTGATGATTTTTATCTTTTGCAAAGTTCTCATAAAAAGCTGGCCTTCTGCTGGGTTATCCATTCACGCATTTTACCATTGTTTATCAACTTTAGCTAGAATTTTACAGATGAAAAAAATGAAAGAGGAACATGTCTGCTGTCTCTCTTGACATTTGTTGGCGGTCGGTGATAGTAATTTTTTTAAAAATGTTTTTGTTCTAAGTAGCAAGTGACTGCTTGGGAGTCAGCTACCTGTTGTCAATTAATGGATCACGTCCTTTAATTTAAAACATGAATATAGCTTTGCATATTTTAAGATTGACAATGAAAACCGCACATGTTCTTCAGCTGGCAGGCACTTAGAAAACTCACGAAGCAGAATACCGGCATGAAAATCATAAAGCCTTTTTTAACAAAACATGTCACCCACACTTGATAAAACAAGAGACAAAACCAAGGTTCGCAATTTACAAGAGTAGTGATTTGAATCAGTAAGCGTTTCTGCTCGTGCACTTGTCATTTTATATAGATTCCATGAATGCATCACAAAAAAATCCACTTTCGTCAAATGTCTTCAAGTTAAAAGGGTAACTTGGGACACGTTGTGTGGTTAGCAGGCATATGAGCTAAATACTCACCAAATTATGCACTTGTACCTCAAATGGGAAAGGTTAACTCTTCCCTTAACTCAAGAGTGGAAATAAACTTAGCTAATAATCGTTCACACGCAAATTTTAAAATAAAAATCAAAATGGTCGATGTGAAAGATCGCCTCACCACACGTGGTTATGTGTCATGAATATGTCCCATTTTGAAGAACACGTTGCATTTTATGTACTGTAACCTTGTTATAATTGTTCAAGTTGTAACAACTGCCTTGAGACATTGACTTGTGAACATCAATATCTTGATTTATTGATAATATACGAAAATCACAAGAGGTGATGGGAACATGAAAACAAATCAAATCATCCACCACAGCATGGATTATAGTATGGTTGT